>JAODUD010000041.1:3046096-3064129 GCA_026784285.1 Stomatorhinus walkeri | reverse complement strand
TGTAAGATTTCATTCTGAACACAATTACAAATGTACACTGAATTCCCTAAAACCCTTTACAGCATTGGGGGTTGAATGATTTTGAACACAACTGTATCATTGTATCATTAAGTGAGGTAACAAGGAGATTAGCACAGATTTGTGTAAATTACGTTGGGATGAAGTGCGACAGCGAATGAAGTGTGCATGTGATGCTTGACATTATTCTTTTTCAAAATGGGGGGGCGGCAAATATGAGGGACAAATCTCTTTTTCCTAGACATGCATATTACCTGATATACTTGTGATATTCCAGGAAAATCTGACAACACACGAACCGTGGAATATTGTTTGCTTTTGTCCTAAATTACAATGAATACAAACACTTCTGAAGCATTTGTGGCTTTGAGAGTTTACCTGCAGATATTAGCATAACTTCCACAGGAAACATTTATGATCAAAATAATCATAATCATAATTTAATAATAAGGGAAAAAATAAAGCACTTAAGTAAGGCCCAGCTGGAGTGCGAATAGTGCTCTCGTCTTCCAGTCAGGCACCCGGTGTGGTCTGAGATGGAATCGGAGACCAAACTTCTGCTGTCGCCTGTGCCGGCTGCCCGGATCACATTTCCCACTGTGTCCACACCGGCTATTGTTCTTATCCTGTTGCCTTTGGGCCCCACAGAACACCAGACGGCATTTGTGGTTTTTCAGGTCTGAGGTTGGCAGTGCTTGGCATTAAGAAAACTTTTACATGAATGATATGGAAGGAACCCTAGAGAGAGTGGAGTGAAGCGAGGCACGGCTTGTGCTTTCAGAATAATTTTATAGTTTTTTATTTTTAGAATATTGCAGAGACACATGTGACCTTGTGATATTTTCTTGCAACCATTTCTAACTGCTTTGAAAAAAGTAGCCCAATCACAGGCCTAACTTATCACTCCTGATTATTATGGTAACATTTTGACAAATTATTTAATAGTCACAACTTAAATTGTATTGCAGGAAGTCAAGCTCTGCATCGCCCAAGAACTATGTGATCTGAAGAAGTTAGGAAAGCACTTTCAAAATCTATTATAGACATTTCCATTTATTTATTTAGCAGATGCTTTGTGCAAAGTGATGTATATGATGTAAGTGAGAAAGTAGAGTTAGACAGTGTTCCTGGAGAAATTTTGGGTTGAAGACCTTGCTCAGGTCCAAGTCTGATATGAAATCACTCTGCCAGCAAAGGAATGCAAGTCAGCTCCCTTATGACACAGTGTCCTAATCACACACTGCCGCACAGTTCCCCTTTTCAGGGTGACAGAGCAGGGGGGTTGAATGGCTGCAAGAAATGGAGGGGAGGGACTTAACAATGTGTGTAGGCAACCAAATTGCCCAAAAGTGGTACATGGGTCCACCCTCTTGTGGGCCCACCACCTGTAAGGGGGCCATGGGGGTGTGGTGCTGTGTGAATTGGGCAGCAAACCAATGCAGGAAGGCCTTGTTAAACCAATCCTCAGCTACTGAAACTGGGTTTAGGAACATGGAACTTAACCTCTGATGGTAAAGAAGCTTGAGCAGGCCGCACAGCAATACCATCTAGATATAGTCTGACTTGCTTCAATGCACAGACCTGTTTGCCCAGTAAGCAAACTGGAAGGAGTCTAGCAGGGGGCCTGTGATATCCTTCAAGTAGGTCAACACCAGTCTCTCAAGGGATCTCAAGACATCAGGGCCACAGGCTTGGGGACTGGGATGATGGGGAGCACTTGAAGCAGGTGGGGACTTTGCACAGCTCCAAGGATCTGTTGAAGATCTGTGTGAAGATGGGGGCCAGCTGGTCAGTGCAGATTTTGAGGCAGGAAGGCGACACGCCACCTGGACCTAGTGCTTTTCTGGTCTTCTGTCTCCTGCTAGTTGTGTGATGTGGTCAGGGAGTGATGTGAAAAGTGGGCTTGTCAATCCTGCAGTAATACACATTCAGGTCCAGTTGATGAATCGATGCAGTGTTGGGGGATAGTCTTCTGTAGTTGTGTTGTCTTGAAGGCCTCTCCATGCTGACACAGGGTTGTTAGCTGAAAACCTGTTTTCTAGTTTTATCGCGTAGCACCACTTTGCTACTCTGATCTCCTTTATCAGTGCGTTTCTGGCCTAGTTGTACAGCATTCTGTCCCCAATTCCGTAGGCCTCTTCCTTTTCCAGACGAAGCTGCCTGAGTTTGGTTGTAAACGTATGAGCGGAAAGTTTTAATTGGCACACAAACGTCTGATGTAAGATGTCGCCGTGTCACTGAGATCGTGCAGGTCAGTAGCTGCGGCCTCAAAAAACACCAATCAGTGCGGTCAAAGCAGCTTTGTAGCTTCAGCTTAGCCTCTCTGGTTCATCTCCTCACCGTATTAACCACTGGTTCTGCTTGTAAGTAGTGAGAAGATGTACCATACATTGGTCAGAAAGTCCCAAAACAGCACAGGGGACAGCGTGGTAGGAGTCCTTTAATGTGGTGTAGCAGTGGTACAGTGTGCTTTTGTCCCTGGTAGGACACTTCACTGAAACTGACCTGTGACAAAATCCCACATTTTTATTGTACATCAGGGATGATTTTATTCAGGGAGCAACTTTATTATTAGCCAATGACGTATTTTTAATTGGTGAGTGACAGGGGAGAGGACACTCTGGGACCCAGTGAGCTTTCAACTGCCTAAACAAGGGATATTCCATGATGTCATGGCCAGGTTGGTCCAAACAAGGGGACGGCTGCTGGCAGTAAACATCCAGTGTTTGGCCTTCTACTTTTTCGTTCTTTCTTTTATTTTTTGATTGATGCCATTTTTGAATCACTTCTGGCAATTCAGTTGATGTTAAGGGCTGGTGTAGGTAGATTTTGGTACGTTTTCCATGAAGGTCAACCCTGGAGACCTCAAAGAGTACTCAAGGGTGAAGAACTGTGAACTCAGTGTTTCCCAGTCTTGTTACTGCACCCAAGCTGCTGCAATAGCGTCCGGGAAAGCAGGAGAAACCTAACACAAGACAGGAAACGCTGACAGGCAGACCAGGAAGGGAGACAGGGGAAACACCAAAGGGAGGAACAAAAGGACCAGGAGTGAACAGAGGAACCACAGGGGGATGAGGAACCAAGACAGGAGGGACAGAGGGACAAGGAGCAAACATGGGATGCACAGAGGGACGAGGAACAACCACAGGAGGCCAGACGGGAAAGGTCGGGGGACAATGGGGGGCCCAATGGAAACACAACGGGCGAAGGGCGGCAGCCGGATAGGCAGGAGCAGGAGGGGACCACGAAGAGGGCAAGGAGACAGGCTGAGGGTCAGGTGAAGGAGTCAAGGAGGAAGTCGGAGGAGGCACCAGGGGGAGGCAAGGAGTAAATCGGAGGGGAGTCCGATGCAGGCGAGGAGGGTGGTGGAGCCACGGCAGGCGACAGCGCAGCCACAGCCGGCAAAGGCGCAGCCGACCGATGAGTCGGAGAAGGGGGATCCGGAGGTGATCTAGGAGTCAAAACCGGGGAACCCGCAGGCGACCAACGAGGCGTCGGAGGGGGACCTTCAGGTGTCCGCCGAGCAGGAGCCAATGGACCCGCAGGCATCCCCTGAGCCCCAGCCAAGGCGAGCCAGGGGGCAGGGCAGGTGGGACCCGAGCCCTGCGTTAGTGTCCCCTCCCCTTTCTGGACACCGACAGTCAGGGACCGTGCTGGGGCGAAGGTGGAGTAGTCAGTCCCCTAGAGGGGTCCAGTGGGGCCATCAGGGAGATGCCAGAGGGGTCCCATTCTAGGTCCTCTTCTCCCTCCATCAAAGAAGGCAGAGCCGTGACCTCAGGCGAAGCAGGAGGCAGGGCCGCAGCAGGAGCCTCGGAGGGCAGCAACGCAGCAGCTGCTGGGACCAGAGCCTTGCTGGTTGGTGCGGCAGCCGCCAGGACAAATAGGTCAGAAAGAGGTGGATCAGGCAGAACAGGCGGGTCAGGCAGAACAGGGACAGGCAGGTCAGGGACATCCATTATAGCTGCCAGGGTTGGTGTCGCAGGAGCAGGCGTTGCCCCTTTAAGAGCCCTAACGACCTGCAGGATAACATCCCACACAGGCTTGACTCCCCTATTAGCTAGGTGTGCCACCCGGAAGCGGCAGCTCTGTGGTGGCGGTGTGGGTTTTGGGTACTTGCCAAAATGAAGTGGCGGTGATGTCTCGGGTGAGCTCTGCCAGTTCCCAGATCGGGAGGGGTTCCTCCCAGTATTCGGCAGGGAGAGAAGCTGGGGAGAGACAGGCGGCTCCCAGGAAGATCGTCGGTGCTTCCTCTGGCCTCTTCTTTTGATTCCTCTTCTTCTTCCTCCGGCTCATGGCTGTTGGCAGAGGTTGCGCCATATCCGAGAGGACGGACAACGGGTCTACAACCTCTGCTATGTACAGCATGACGGAGGTTTTCGTGCACCTCTTTTAGGAGATGCACGTTCCCGGGCTGGGACTTCTCCTCCAGGAGGGTTCCGCTCTGGCTGGCCAGCTCCAGCGCCTTGGGGTCTTCTCAGACCTCGGGCTGGCTGAGCCAGTAAATCACCTCCTGCAGTAAATTGACACATTGCCACTCGGCTCGCGGAGGTGAGTCTTCTACGGGGAAATCTGTTATTCTGTTGCAATTGCATCCGGGAAAGCAGGAGCAAGTAGACGGATTATCGGAAAACGGGGTTTATTACTGGGAAACCAGGGAAGCACAGGGCAGCGACAAACTAACATTGATGACAGATCTGGGGTTACAGAATCAGACGTGGACTTAAATACAGTGGATTAAACAACCAAAATTGGAAACAGCTGGTTACAATTGGGGTTTCACATGAGGTAAATGAGGAGGCGTGGCACACAGGAGGATCGGAGAGCTGGGCGTGACACAAGCAAGCATGGGAAGGGCCTGAGTGGATCTAAGTGTCCCTCTTGGTCGAGCTGGAGGGCTGAGACAGAGGATCTCTGCCTGACAAGTCCTGGTGTGGTATAAAAAACAGAAAGCAGGGCACACTATATATAGGATTAGGCATTTCTGAAATAAGGGAATTGAAGCACAGGATTGTTCTGAATTGCCGGCAGTGAGTAACATGACTTTATTGTCTTGTGAAAATTTGTGAATTTTCCAATAATGTGAGATGACTATCAGGTACAGGAAGATGAAGGTGGAGACTGACCGTAACACCAGGAGCTCATGAGGAAACGGGGCAAAGCTTCAGGCTGGCTCTGGGCCTAACATTCGCTGGTTCCTGTTCGATTTACTGCCCAAGCTCATTGTCTCGACCAGTGATGCCAATCCTGAGAAACATGACCTCATCTCCGAGAGAGAGCATTCCGAAGATTGGGTGTCAAAAAAAGGAAATTCTTACATGAGGCACAAAGCAGTTAGGCAGTTTCTGCTTTCCAGGACCTTCTGTGCCCAGTACCGCCCTGTCATCACCCACAGGACTAGGAAGGCAGGAGGTGGATGGAGAGCAGGGCTTTCAGTTTGATCAGTTGATGTACCTTCATGGTTAGTCTGTGATTATTTCCTGATTGTATCCCGATTCTCCAAACTGACATGGCTGAGGCCACTGGCAGGGTTCAACTTTGCCGGGCTGGCACACAGCATCAGTGGTTATTTAGATGTCTACCAATTATCCAATGACCTGACACAAAGATTGGACTCCTTTGGTACTGTGCCTCTTCAGAGGATCCTTGGATACAACTGGTTTGACGTGTTGAATGAAGGGTTGTCCCAAATGAGGCACATTACTTGCATTGGGGACGAGCATCACTTACGGCACTGTGTGGCAAGATTCCCTGTGGGTGATCCAGCTTGCAGGATCCTCATTTGTGAGTACCCAAGCGGCTGGACCAGGCACAGCTGTGGCAGTTAGACTTCTAGACGGCGTGACCGGACCACATTTTGGCATGGGGGGTCACCAGCTGGGATCCTGAGGTGTTTCATCATGTGGTGGGCATGGTAATATGCTCCGCCCATTGGAGTGGCAGGATGGAGAGAAGGTGGGACACACCTAAGGTGCCCCTAGTGCCAGGAATGGGTAGCTCTACGCATAATGGTGGCATGTACACGTCCACCCTGGAATCACCTTTCCATGAAGGGGGTTCATTCTGGATACTTGCAGTGGTGTTATTTATTTTCTGTGGAAAAGCTAATGACATAGTCAGTTAATTACACAAAACCAATTTCTCATTTACAACCGTGTTGCTCTGTCTGTGGAAACATTTACCTGTAAAGAAATTGAAAGAGAGAAATGAATGCTCCTGTTTTTGTGTCCACCCACACACATTGTCAGTTGGACTAGGGATGGGAGATGGAGACTTGGCTCTGGATCTGATGCTGCCCCAGAACCAGTCCAGAATCCCAGATCAAAATTTGATACACAATATGCAACATGTCAAGTAGCGGTGGGCGATATGCCTTAAAATTATTATCATGGTATTTTTCACTTTTTGGATGGTGACAGTATTATATTACAGTATTACTTTTTACCAAGTTTTTGGAGGAGTAGCATGTCCTGTCCCTTTATATAGCTTTAAAGAAATATTTTATACATACACTTCAATCACTATTACAGTTGGGTATGGGTGGTCTTACTTTGAAAAGATATAAAATGTGAGATAAGTAATATTTTCTCATTAATTTCATAACGCAAAGTGAATGATAAAACATGCCAGCCGAAGACAGTGCATTTTACAGTTTCAATTAAAACACAGGGTTACCAACTATGGTCAGCTGGCTGGAACGAGATTTTCAATTTAAGACGGCACTGTCATGATCCGTCCGTCCGAGCCTCGTGTGTGCCACGCCCCCCTCGCTACCCCGTGTTCTGCCCTGATGGAATCACCTGTTGTCAATTGTGTTCATCTGTTTCGTTTTAGTTTCCTGCCCGTCTTACGTATTTAGTCTGCGTCTCAGTCAGTCTTGTCAGATCCGTCATTGTGGTGTTTCATGGCGTTTACCCCGTCTTGTTCTCCGCAATAAACCCCGTTTTACCCTTGGATTACCTGCCTTAGTCCTTTGCCTGCTTTACGCCGCCGACACCCTGCACCGCTTTACCCAGCGTTCGTGACAGGCACACACATGCACCCGCATTTACATGTATGTAACAGTTTTATTACCATGCACTGTAAATAGTATGTAGGATTTGCAAACTACCCCACAGTCCTGCCTTCTACCACGCACCTTGCATGAAATCAGCAGCGTACACATATATATAAAACCTGGTTATTATTGTTTAATGTGTATAATTAAGCAAAATCTGTTTGAAATCTTTTTTCCAATTGTTAATGTGGTATCAGGACGTGGCATCAAAGTATTATTGACACAATGCAGATAATCCGGTTACATATACTATATATTAGAACAACTATACAAATTACAACTGAAGGTTGGAAAAAAATGTTTTATTTTTACTAATAGGCTGTAGTATATTTGGGCTGTTGACTTCTTGCGGTCTTAACGGTATAATTCAATATCCAGTGGAGTGGAGAAGAGGTAATAAGAATCCATATCGTAACGCACAATCACACCGGTAATAACTATGATACCGGCTTACCGCCCGTCCCTAATGTCAAGATTTCCTGTAAGGGCCTAATCCCAAACATAAAACCAAGGGTAACCCCAATGGTGACCATGGAACACACTTCACATTTTTAACCAGATAGCATTTATAGCATTCCCTGGAGCATTTGGGAGTTGAGGGCCTTGCTCAAGGACCCAACGGTGAAGTCAATCCCCCAAGCCTGGAATTCAAAATGGCAACCTTCCGGTCTTAGGCACAGCACTCTTAAGACATATCATGCCAGGAAATGCTTCCTGTTTCGCTGAGTGTCATGCAGCTGAATGGAAAACTGGGCCAGCCGCTACCCTTGCTAAGTCTAAATGAAATCTCTCACAAAGGTTTACGGACAGTAAGCCAGCTGTGCTGCTCAAGCACTCCAATATTCATAATGCAGGTCTCCCTAGGGCTGATTACAGAACTGCCTCCTGAATGTGACAGAGGTCGTGCATAAGAGTGAAACTGGGTGATATAGAAGAAAGACCTGGATTTGGTGTCAGCCGGGGGAACAACTGGGATTACAGGACTAGCTATGAATTCTCTATAAGTCCTCCAAGTCTACTGTCCTTTGGCTCCCCCGTGGGAGCGAGGCTATATTTGTGGTTGCAGCACCCAACCATGTGCTAGCCTGACACAGCTCAAAATCTGGTCCAGTGGGCCAGCTCAGGCAAGCTGCATGCATGTAAAATGCCAGAACGTCCCAGGCCTGTCGGGATGTTACTCACACCAAATATTTCAATCGCCATCGCATCACAGAGGCAGTCCTCAGTGAACATTCCAGGACCGGAATGTGGCTGGATTCTAATAAAGAATGTCGAGGTCTCATACAAGAGAGCTGGTCCAGCTTAATACTTAAGTAACCCGGGTCACAGTCTACACAGTCTTGGCATTGAACGAAATGGTAATACACTCCAACAACAAGGTGCAGCCAGGAACAGTGATCCAGACACATGTGCAGCAGGGTGGTGCTAAAAATGCCAAGATTACACACTGTACAGAGGGGTGGTGCCAAAGCGGATGGTGGACAGGGGTAAATAGGGTGGGGGCAGGGGTAGACACAGGGGTGGGGTAGGTATGATAACATGTGTAGCTATGCAAACTGCCTGCATTAGTCACCCCCCCACCATTCGCCGCCTTTTATCAACAGGAAAAGGCTGGGGCTGCAAACCATTTATTAATCCACATCTATTTGAGTCAAATATGAAATTACTTTTAAGCAACACATGGAAAACACAAGAGGAACATCTGTTTTTTTTTCTTCCCAGCAGAAGCCAGTGATTTCTAGACATGGGGTAGAGTGTGACAATACTCAGCAATATAGAAAATATTTTGTTGTTGTTTTTTTTTTATTCTTTCAAGATGCTGTTTTTAATAATTCTGGAAGGAAGAGATTTTACTCCATTGAATCACCCTGCTTGTCAAAAACATGATTCATGCTGTCCATACACAGACACAGGACAGCTTCAAGCCTTACGGAAAGATCTGCCCATCAGATTCCCACACAGACAGTACAAAATTGGTTTACGATCAACAATGGTATCAGAAAGTTAAAGATTTTTTAAAATAATATAATAAGCATTATTAGTCTGCATTTAAATTATTTTATGCAATAAAGGCCAGATTCAAGCAGGGATGAGATAAGTCTTCATCAGTAAGTACGATGTGGTTTGTCCAGAACCTAGAAACGCAGGGAAATTCACTGCATCTTCTGTGATTTTCCACAGAGTGGAGCATTGTCCTAGGATAGCTATGGGATCTAAGTGAGAAGGCAGGAATGTCAGTGGATCAGGAATATGCTTACATTTTTAAGGAAAAATGAACCATGTATGAAATACATATAAAGGTATAAGTTTTCACTGAAGCATTACTTCTGTGACAGCCATGTTCTCAGGATCTATAGAGAAATACACATTGTTTTTATTTTTCAGAAATAAATATGTTTTCAAAAGTATCAATTTAATGTATCAACAGTTTGAGAAAATCACATTTCGGCAAGCTTCTTTTAACCCGACCATCCAGGGCTAGGTCACTATATTCTCCTATCTTGAATGTTCAGCTGCGGGACAGAACATTTCGTTAGGGTGAAATCCTCTGGGAGGCTCCTAGGCTCACACTCCAGGCTACTGGTCCCAAACACACCCATGTGAATGAGGTATATTAGAGGGCGTGAGTCAATAGTATACCCATGTGAATGAGGTATATTAGAGGGCGTGAGTCAATAGTATTTACCTTCAAGCGAGATGCTGAACCAGACCTGCCTCAGTGATGAATGCCCAGCTGAATGAATGGGTAAAGCAGTCTACAGCTAAGTGGAGAATAGGGGACCATGTGCTTATGGTGCCGAGCTGTAGTTGACAGACCCTGTCGCCACATTCAAACAGACCAAGAAAACCAAACTAGGCCCTCTCTCATCTGGATTCCAAACATGCCCATAGACTACGGTTGATATACTGTCGCTCTGAAGCAGGTGAGATATTCTTTCTAAGCCTTGGATTTTCTAGGTGACCATTACGACCCTGGGTTTTGACTGAAAATTTTGATCTCCGATTCTTGGATTTCAGTTATGTGCCCAGATTAAGCTGCATTAAACCTTCTATATTTCTGTACTTGGACCTCAAACCATGTTTGTTACAGAGCTAGATAAGGACTCGCACACGGGCCAAGGAGCAATGAAGATTCAAACCAGTAGAGTAGATGGGGACCACAGTACTGTTTAACTCACTTCCTCTTTTTGGTTGATGTTGTGGGGTTAACCCAGTCAGTAAATGACAGAGCACAGTAAATTGCCTACCATAGGTTTCCCAGGGATGTCCTTGCTCTTATAGTCTTCTGCATGTCCAGTGAAAATGCAGAACTGTGTGCATGTTATGTGGGTAAATGCATCACTGTAAAGCTTTCTTCAGTTTGCTGACACTCCAGTTCATCACTGCTGCTGAAATCCAGATATTTGTGATTAATGACGTTTTAAGGACTTCACAACAGCTGGCTTTCCACAACATACAGTCGCTGCAAACGTCTTGCGTGACTGACCTGTGGGTGGAGAAGGACTTCACTTCTCCAGAAAATTCTCTGCCGCCCTGGGAGATCGGTGAGAAGGCACGTCAGTGCGAGGAGTCTGACGGGTCAGGTGTGCGAGGGGATGGTGAGGTCATCATTCAGTAAGCAGTAAGCATGACACGACAGCCGAGGTTTTGTCGCACAGCCTGTCAGAAAACATTGAGAAATGTTTTTCTTTTTTTTTCATTTTGCAAAACCGCTTTTGCTGCCAGTCCACTCTGACGCTGTGCCAGTGCTCTTTCCATGTACCCATGTGGAAATGTGTGCCACACAGACCGGATCGTTTCTTTGGGGTTTCTTTTTTTTTCTTTTGTCTTCATTTATCTGTCGACGGGGTGCTCCAGTAGGCTGGAGATCGGCGGGCTGATTTGAGGAGTTCTGCAGCCAGCCAGTTGCATGTTTTACCTCCCTTTCACCTCGCCTGAGTCGAGTTATAACCTTGAATAAACTAACACAGAAAAGGTTCAGGAAGTATCACTTTTCTAACTGGAAATATACAGAATTCCTCAGCAAAACCATGCAAGAAACCCACCTCCGAATTCGAGCTGATTTTCAAACCAGATTTTAAGTGATGGGGTGATTCATGTTTTCCGAGAGTGGTGGTCGGAGGTGGGGGCGGACATTCGGGTGGGTATCTTGCGCATCTGAGGGAGATGCATGAATAAAACAGGGGTGGTCCTGTCGTATTTCTTTTCTCATTGTAAAAAAAAATCATATGCAAGTAAATACTGGATGGCTGCCTTGATGAAACCACCTGAGTGACACAGTGACCATCCAAAAAAATATTTCATTGATGGGGGGCCAACAGAAGAAACAGACCCAAGGCTGGACAGAGCCAAAATCAGACCGCTGGGAATGTTAGACGTCCGAGGAACAGAGTTACATCCTGTCTACTTTAGGGCATGCTGATGAGAACAGGAAAGAGGAGATGGGGAGACAGCACAGGGGAGACGGGGGACAGAAGAGAGGAGGGATGGGAGAAAAAGAGGATGGGAAATGGGGGGTGATGACAGGCGAGAAGAGTTGGGACAGGAGAACAGGAGAGTGGAGATGGCTGATGAGGACAGGAGTGGAGATGGCTGATGAGGGCAGGAGAGAGGAGATGGCGATGAGGACAGGAGAGAGGAGATGGCGATGAGGGCAGGAGAGAGGAGATGGCGATGAGGACAGGAGAGTGAAGATCGGGCACAAAAGGACAGGAGCAAGGAGATGGGAGACAAGAGGACAGTGGAGAGATGGGACAAGAGAACAAGAGTAAGGAGGTTAGGGACAGGTGGACAGAAGAGGACATGGTGGACAAGAGGACAGGAAGGAAGACATGGGGGAAAAGAGGACAAGAGAGAGGAGATGGGAGGACAGGAGAGAGAAGATGGCTGATGACGACAGGAGAGTGGAGATCGGGGGACAAAAGGACAGGAGCAAGGAAATGAGAGACAAGAGGACATGAGAGAGGAGTTGAAGGACAAGAGGACAGTGGAGTGGAGAAGAGGTAATAAGAAAAGGCTGAGTGGAGATGGAGGAACAAGAGGACAGGGTCTAACAGAAGAAATGGGCCAAAGACTTGATAGAGCCAGAATTAAACCACAGGGAATATTATGCCTCCAAGCAATGTTGAATGTTAGACCTCTCCATGCTGTCTGCTTCAGGAAATGTTGATAAGGACAGGACAAGAGAGAGGAGATGGTGGGACAAGAGGACAGAAGAAGGCAAATGGGAGGACAAGAGGACAGGAAATGGGGACAAGAACACAGGAAGAGGGGAGATAGGGGACAGAAGGGGGTGTGGCCAGAAGAAGGCTTTTGTCCACATTAGATAAATCTAGTAAAAATAAGGATGAAGGTGTATTAGGCCAGTGAACAGAACATAAATTTCCTAACAATCACAATTTGACAAAAACTTGTGAAGAATGAAGATCGAAATGGAGGGGGAAAACAGGTGGTTAGCCAAAGTTGGGGACTCCGTCAACAAGCCACTAGTCCCCTCTCCCTGGGGGGCATGTTGTCATGCCATTGGGCAGACAACTGTATCAATAGACACCAAGGGAATGGGGTGAGAGAGTGGATGCAGCCTGTTTCAGCCAGAACCAGCAGACCAGCTGGGAGGCTTGCTGGGTATAAGCCGCACAGGAGTCACTGAATGGTTGGGGCCTTTGTGTAGTTACATATGAGTGGTCATAGGACGTTGACTAACTGCCGTATCCCAATATACAGGGAAAAATAGGTTTATTTGTTGTTTGCATTTTGATACTGGTGCCAAGCCCTTTTTCTGCCCAAAAGTACCACTGGCTTCCCAATAAACCCAGTATGTCATCAGGAGGAAGACTCAGGCCCGGGACAATAAACAGAACCAAGGAAACACGGAAATGTGCCACCAAGCCTCCGTCTTCTTTGTCCGGATTCCCCTTATAGGAACTGGGCTGGGATTCTAATAAAAAAGGCCTATGCTGTGTTGCTGCGTGAGAGAGAACGCGCCCACGGAATAGCTCATTCCGTAAGTGACCACACAGCTTCACGTGAAACAAAGCAGAACATGCAAATTTACGCTAAATGCCTGGAAAGTTGAACAGGTGGAACAAATTAATATGGATAACCAGTTACCTGCCTCTCCCTCCAGAGATGCATGACAACCCCCCCCCACCCCATGGTGATGTCATCACTAATTTTGTGTCTATTCGTAATGTTTTCCCTGGATTGTATGCTAGGCTCTTTGAGGGAGCCGTTTTGAGGAAAAAAAGCATTATGTTGAGTCGCACTGTCAAACCTCACACGCATATCATTGAATAAGACTATTTAATATTTAGCATTTTGTGTCTCTGCTGTAATGGTTGAAGTGTTGGCGGGGTGTGTCTCCTATTTCGGGGGTAAGAATAACATTCTCGGTCTGCTGAATGATCCCTGCTAAATATTTCAGAATCACTAACGATAGAATGGCAGTTATTCCATTAGGGACTGAAATGGAAATTTTTGCGGTTGCATAGGCTACCAATTGTAGGTTAATGACAAAATTAGAGAATCTGGAGCCTATTTATAATCCATTGTTGCTGCATTAAAGTGACACTTGCCTTTGAAGTGATGTAGACCAGTGGCCAAAATTTTATTTTAAGCATTTGCCAAGACATTGTTTCGATATAACCAGTGACTGCCGTGTCAGTCTTCATTCTTCGTCCTCCCCACCCCTCTGTTTTTTTTTTGCCTCAAAATATCATCTGCCCAAGATGAGGACCCTGCCAGTTTCAAAACTCAGGCCAGAAAAAACACTTTGTAATGTTTTATAAAAGCCTTACAAGTGCTTCCTAGAAAAGCAAAACTGAAGGATCCGTGCGAGAATACAGGTCGTTTGCTTGGCTTCAAGTCAGTCGGAGAAAATGGCATCATATTTGAAGGCACGTGCATGGAACAATGGGGCTCGTTGTTTTTTCCCAGAATGCAATGGGAGCTGTGACAACGCGTGATTGGCCAATCACCCCCATTGCTCTGCGCCCAGGGCTGGCGGGCCATTCCCGGATCAATGATGACCTCACGCACACACACATGCCAACAGTGGGTTCAACCTGTTTTCATTTTAACGTTACATGACCATTAACTGCAGCAAAAATAGAAACAACAAAGTGAATTGCAAGTGAAGCTAATGAAATACTCTGATTCTCTGTGTTACTTTGGGTGTATATGTCTGAGCATTTCAGGCTATAAGCTTTCGGGATATTAAAGCATTCTCCTCTGAGACCCAAGCAGTCTCACTCCCACTGGGGGGGGCAGCTGGCAAGGCATGATCTACATGGGGGTGGGAGCTCACACCTCCTAATGAGTTGTTTCCACTGCTCCCTGAATCTGAAAAAAAGTTTAAGGAAACTGCCCACAGGCCCAGCTTGCTGTTATTAACTTCTGAGAGGCTCAACATTGGAGCAGCCTGATTTTATCTGAAACTGATTATCTACAGGGTTATATAAGGTCCGTATATGTATACTGAACCCTAGTGCAAGGGACTTTGTAAGACACGAGAAACGGCTCACAGTGGATGATGGAAATGATACCTCCCGGTGGGAGATTTCCTCACCAGGTACATGAGCAAATGGAGCAGACAGGGCGTGTGTTAGCCTGTGCTCTAGACTCCGGTGAGCCGTGTTTGTGAGCACACGGTCGAGCTGGTTCCCATTCAGCTTTGCTGGTGCACCCAAGCAGAGGCGATGAAGGATCTCCGAGTTCCGCCCCGAGTTAAACTGCTCTGCAGCTCGCTTACCTTGACTGCCAATTAAATGCAGTGAGAACCCAGCACTTTTTTGGCTCATAGAGTCAAATTTCCATCATCCCAGACTGGAGACAGGGGAATGGAACATAGTCCTCTCAGATCCTGGCCAGTACTTTTACTTTGACATAATCACTTTATTTTTTTATGCACCAAAATGTTTCAGTGTTTTACCCAAATATTTAGTTGAAGACCATTGCTGGAAAGGGTTTGAATCTGTGACCTTCTGGTCTCATTTGATAGCCTTATTTCTGGGTGGTTTCCATTTCTTTGGTGCTCCTCTGTGTCAAAGGGCCAGAGTAAGAGGCACAGCCATATTTATTTTTGCTACTTTCAGCTTACAAAATCATTTTCCTGCTGGAGTTGACCTTGTAGTACAACCTGGTCTCTCGCAGGTGCTTAATCCACCACCTGCATGTTTTTGTTTCTATGTATATGCTGGAAAAATCAACTCCACGATCTTGGGTTGCCTTCAGTGTCTACTCCAGGTTACACACTTTACCCAAGGTCACATTGTGGATTTGAAATCTGCTGTTCAAGATCTCTGGTCCCCTCTGGATTACACTGCAAAGACATTTAGAACTACGAGCAAGATAATGACTTCAAAACAAAGATCTTGGTAATCCCAAAGGATCAGAACGTTTTTTCATTCAGTCTCTTCACTTGTCTTCCCAAGAAATACCCTACTTCAATTCAGCACAGTTTATCTAAAGGTGGAGAGGAATAGTTAGTCCACAGTGCATGTTAATGCACAAGCCTGGTTAACTGTTAATTGAATGAATGGCAAGGAATAAGCTGTGGTTTATATTCAATTAAGTTCAATGCCAATTTAGTGTGTTTCACGAATAATCAAATACAATTAATGTAAAACAGCTGAAACACTTGTATACCAGGTCATTAAGTAACTAATCATTAAAGTACCTAACACTGAAGGATGTTACACAGTATTTTTATGGATAAAATTCATTGTTTACTTCATTCAGTCATATAGTACAGGTATTCCATGAATAATACATATTGAATTTAAAAGTCACGACAGTGACTAAATTCATTTGCTTTATCAAGATCAAAATCATGCAATTTATCCAAAAACCAAAGATTATTAACCAGGAACTCAGCTAGAACAAAAAACAGTGCATGCTTTAGTTTTCCAGGAACAGGATTAAGACACCCAAATTTAGTGAGCAATTAATTGCCCCTAGACAAACTTCCACAGGGTTCAGATCCTGGGCCCTGGCTTTCACAGAAGGTCTGGGAGTCTGCAGACTCCAGATCAGGACTGTGAGGATAATGGGAAGCAGATCCCAATAGGACTGGGCCACTCATTTCAGCGGCAGGTAGGAGGGAGACGGAGAGGACCCGGCTGGCGGCTTCTAGCCCCCGTTGGTCAAACCTCATTGCCACTATCTCACAAATTCCCTCTTACATGCTTAGTGTGTCAGGTACTTGCTTAGTTTGGGAAAAGCTGAAAATTCAGTGTGGAGGAAACACAAATGAAAGAGAGGTCATGTCCCCGTCTGGTGCTCTACCGTAGCTGGTGCCCTACCAGCGCTCTACAGTCCACATCCGCTCATGGTGCCTACAGACGCTCTACCGTCCCCTCCCTGCTCCAGTCCACATCCGCTCACGGTGCCCACAGACGCTCTACCGTCCCCTCCCTGCTCCAGTCCACATCCGCTCACGGTGCCCACAGATGCTCTACCGTCCCCTCCCTGCTCTGGCTCTTTTTATCTATTCTTACAGCTAGATGACAAACTGTACCTTCAGGTGGCAGCTTAGACAACTGGTGATTCAGCGTGAGGCATGATGGGGAATTTAACTGATGCAAATTATTTGCTTTCAATGAGAAACTGCCCACCCCTCCCACAGATGGGGTTGTAGTACATCTCACTGGATTTACCTGAAATGCCCTCCATCTGAAACAGTCCACTGAAATGGACCACATCATAACCAAAACCGTCAACTTGCACTGGAGGCAGTGTAGATTGTTATAGCAGCAATAACGTGGCACGCCAGCACAGGGGCCAGAAATATACTCACATCTCATAATACTGTTGGCCCACAGGACAGGCGCTGACTCGAGCAAAAAGGTTCCCAGAGAACCCATGGGGGTGAGTAGCTGGGAAAAAGTAAAGCTGTCATTGCCTGCTGTCCTCATTCACTGGTGGCCACCGCAGGACTGCTGGCGAGTGACGTTGCGGAAACGCGTCATGGTGGGATGCCGGCAGAGTGCAGTGCAGTCTAAAGCGGTCGGGGTATTTACAGCCTCTGGCAGACCCCTGCCCCCCCGAAGGCACTGGCCCTCGCACCCAGACACGACGGCTAGCTCACTAACCTGTCCTGTCTCTGCCATTCTTGGCATCCTGGGTTCACTCTGCCTCTGAGAAACCAGCAGGCGGGGTGGGAGAGAAACAGCAAAGAAATCATTAAAAATTACAGCACAATCATTTCATACTATAAAAATATGGTCTACATTTGTTTTTGATTATTCCTATTAAAATTATATGAGAGGCCCTTCAAATAAAGAACAAGAAGGAAAAGTAATCCTTGTCAGGTCATTTTGTTTTTTTTGGCTGTTCTCAGAACTGAAAGGCTGGTTCACAAAGGTAAACAGGAAATGGCTCCTCAAACCACTGTCTGTCTTGTGTGGCACAGATGCGACAAAGGTCACAGATGACCTAGGCTCTTTGCTTCCCCCCCCATGCAGAAAATGCAAAAACCTTGATTGGTGGTTGCATGTGTTTCCCATAACGGTTTCAGCAGTAACGCACTTTCTGACAAGCTTTAGAAAATCAGTATGGCCACATCATCATCTTTGAATGTTAGGGGTCTAAGACTGTGTGGTTTAACTGACACTAATAAACTATCGAAAGTCCTGCTAAACTAACAGGAACAAATAATGCAGTACTAGTTTTCACAACCCGTCCTATTTTGGACTATTTTATTTGAGTGTCATCTCATCCCAATACTCATCTTTTGGGAAGATAAGAACCAATTTTCACCCTTAATCCTATCAATACAGCCAAAAGTTTGTGGATGAACCCACGTGGTTTTGAGGAAACAGTCCCTGGCGGGCTTGTATGTGTTCTATGTACAGTATATTACGTGTGATGGGTTCTATGTACAGGATATTACGTGTGATGGGTTCTATGTACAGGATATTACGTGTGATGGGTTCTATGTACAGGATATTACGTGTGATGGG
>JAODUD010000041.1:3013504-3023944 GCA_026784285.1 Stomatorhinus walkeri | reverse complement strand
CGATCTAAACACTGACCATAAGCACGATCCGCAGCCTGACATCATAAACGCAGGTTTCACACCCTCCCCGATCCACATTCAGGTGGTACGATGGTGGCCATTCCTGCCAATTCCCCCACTTCACAGACTGGGTGGAACACTATACACTCCGCCTCACCTTTGCTGGTATATCTTAATCTGCTCCTTGATCAGCTCACGGTAGGAGCTCTCCGCCCTCTTCTGGGTGACGGCTACCAGCTGGATCAGCTCTGACCTGCAAGGTGAGCGCGGGGTCAGGGTCTGACGTGAAAAAAAAACCCGGTCGACGAGAGGCTGTGGATCAGTATCAGTCAGCTACGTGTGCAGTCAGCGGTCAGTGGGTGGGGCTATCAGCGTGACCATGCAGGAGATGCTGGACTTCAACACGTAGCCATGGCGTAGTCATGGCGTATGGATCTGTACGTCTGCGGTCATAATGTGGTCATGTCTGCAGTTAACATGGCAGGTCACCCCAAAACATAAGATTAATAATAAGAACATTTCAGAGGGACTTTAGTGCCATGTATCCATATATTGGCATGTGGAGTTCGGTAGATAAATGGTTCCTACATTAAACTACTCACTACAGCGTCTGTGGATAGAGGAACAGGGTTATGATTTCTGGTAAGAGACGCTGCTCTTCAGTTTTCCTGATGTATTTTTTGGCACTTTAATCACCACAGAAAGAATGCCATTCACTCCCATTATATCCATTCACTCCCATTATATCAATTCACTCCCATTATAGCCATTCACTCCCATTATATCCATTCACTCCCATTATAGCCATTCACTCCCATTATATCCATTCACTCCCATTATAGCCATTCACTCCCATTATAGCTATTCACTCCCATTACAATCGAGAGAAGCCTGACATTCCTACGGCCCTACAACACTAGACAACTGCCAGCAGAGCAGCCGAGATGAATAGACGGCACGCGGATAGATGGACGAGCAGACTGGTAAACAGAAGCACCTACTTCTCCAGGGACTTGAGGATGTAGTTATAGTTGTTGTGCAGGAAAATGGCGCTTAGGGCAGAGTCCTCATACACCTTAGACTTGCTGAGAAGGTTCAGCTGCAGGTTCCCTAGCACCTTGCCTGAAACCGACAGAAAGGCATCCCCCATTGTGACTCTCAAAACAAACCATTCACTATAGGAAGAGCGACCTGCAAAACCCACACTTTGATGGACCCCTCGTCAAACACATCAGTTCATATTATGAATAGCTACCATCAATGTCGTGTTGACAAAGTCCTTCGAGCTGAGCAATCCTTGGTTGCACGAAGCACATGTATACATATAGGCAATCACAGCAGTAGTTCAGGAACAGTCCACAAGGGGAGCCTTTCACAAGAGCACAATGACATGAGACTCTCCCTGGGCTTCAACCTATAACCTTTGGTTTAAGGATGAGAAGATCCATTCACTTCTCACTGCATACAGTCTCAGTCCTGGCAGCTGAGGGACTTACAGATGTAGGTGCTGAGAAGTTTTCGGCTAAACTCTAAGGAGCTGTAGCTGCTGGCCGAGGAGCTCGTCTCTGAAAAAGGAGTGTGAGAAAAACAAAGTAAAAATCACAGCAGCTTCTACAGTAACTACAAACTGCCGATAAATCACCCCAATAATGACGTCAGCTCTGTCTGGCTCACTAATGACACTAATGTCACTTTGCTGAAGAACACATGGAATACTTTTTATATGGATCTCTCCTGAATGTTTGGCAAGAATTAACTACAGGGAAAAACACCTGGAGGAAAAAGAAAACGACCAAGATAGCAGAGTAATGACTGAGACAGCAGAGTAATGACGAGACAGCAGAGAAACGACCAAGAAAGCAGAGTAACGACCGAGACAGCAGAGTAATGACCGAGATAGCAGAGTAATAACCAAGAAGAGTAATGACCGAGATAGCAGAGTAACGACCAAGAAAGCAGAGTAACGACCGAGACAGCAGAGTAATGACTGAGATAGCAGAGTAACAACTGAGATAGCAGAGTAACGACCGAGACAGCAGAGTAATGACTGAGACAGCAGAGTAATGACTGAGACAGCAGAGAAATGACCGAGAAAGCAGAGTAACGACTGAGAAAGCAGAGTAATGACCGAGATAACAGGGTAACAACCGAGAGAGCAGAGTAAACTGCCTTTACAAATCAACATCATACTGCCATCATCATAAACAGTAGCACCTGTTCATGCAACGATGGCAGAGTAAGTAAGCTGTACCTGAGAATTCCATTTCACAAATTAAAATAAAAGTAATGAAAAAGATTTAACGAGGACAGGGACTTAACTCACCAACTTGCCATTATAGTGGCTCAACTAGGCCTTGGATACTGGGGGGAAGGTGGTTGAACGATTTATTTACACAGTCCTTTCTTTTTCCTATTCTAAATTTCAAAACAGTCTGACATATACACCCCTCCATTCCCAAAAGGGGGCGCTCTTCTCCGCTTACCTCGGGGGTCTAAGGGTATATTGTAAGTATCCCCAAGGACTACAAGGCAGAGGCATAGGAGGGAAACAAGAGAGAGATAAAGAGAGAACGAGGGAGGAAGAAAGAGGCACAGTGCAACAGGTTAAAAAGTCTTGTTAGTACACAGTAAAGCAGCCCCACCCGCCATGGCCTGATGGGGGGGGGACGATGAACCTGCAGGAGGCGCCATCCGACATCCACAGAGACAGAATGACCATAACCAGCTGCTGCAGTCAGGGGTCATTAGCATCTTATAAAGCGTACACTGGGACCTGTGCGACTGGGACCTGTGCGACTGGGACCTGTGCGACAGGAAGGGGCTGCTGGGAAGCTCTCAGGCGCTGACAGATTAGTTACAGTCGTTACACCAGAGTATAGAGACTACATCAAAAAGTCATCTTCAAAAAAAGGTTTCACAAAGCATCACAATTTGGCATCAGCACTAGAGCTTCCATCTTGACTAAAGTCATTCCTGTATATTACAAAAATAAACACCGATTTTGATTATTTGGCGAATAAATTTGGTATCAGCTCATTAATTTGGTAACAGCTCATTTCAGCTTCGGTGGAGACTCCTCCCAATATAACCGACAGCTGACGTCTGCTGCTAGATGTTGTGGTCCACCTGCCACTACTCTGAGAGTCTGGTAAGATCTACTATAACATCATCACCTTCGGGTAAAGACAAGCAGTGGATGTGCCTGCTGATGTAGGCACTCTCTAGGGAGAGGACGGCTCCCCCTACTGGCCAGAAAGCCGCGGAGACGGCAAGGAAACGGGTAAGCGGACATGCGGGGAGAGTGAGGGAGGTGCACAGGGAGTCGAGCGACGGGAGGCAAATGTAGAAGAAACAAAGATGCAGGAGATGTATCCCACCAGGGGGCGATATAGGGCAAATGGGGCAGCAATTTCAAATGAAGGGACTCCAGGAAATGAGGTTGAGGTCTCCACCATGGAAATGACATGGCCTGCTGTTTCAGCACAGACAAACAAGTGTATGTACCAAACATCTGCCACCACTGGGGGGCAGCAGCAAGCTCACAGGACAAGATTAATATGCATCCCACTCATCACCAGCCTGGAGTCACAGTGCAGGGCTACTTGTTAAGATCGTTTCCACCGCTAGCTTCTATATTAATTTGCCAATAAACCTATTAAGTGGTGGATGAACTCCATCGTAAGCTAGAGACCCATGAGCTCTGTACACTGTCACAGGATGGTAGGAGCCTCAGTCTTTGCTAAAACGAAGACATAGGGCGAAACGTATAGTGAAACCCTAACGCTGCACTGTAGAACGGTTCTATTTAATGATACCCATGCACCACAATCACCCCCCCCCCCCACGCCTTCTGCCCCACCTTGCGAAGCCAGCATGGCCCCTGCCGTTTCTTGGAAATCCAGCAGCTGCTGCAGGAACAGAATGGCCTGCAGGGGGGCACACAGACAGGGAACGGGTGCAAAGAGAGTCAGGGAAGCAGGGAGCGATGCGACAGAGGAACGCGGGCGGTCGCTGCAGAGGCTGTGTGAGGCGGCAGGTCATCACGAAGTCCCCGCTTGTTCTAGCGTCTTCCCTGACTCCTCCAGGCGGCTGGCTTACATTGCTGGTCAGCTCGTGCACGGTGCCATCCTTGGGCATGTTGTACTCCTTGTCTGGGTCATTCTGTCACAAGGAGGGGAGCGGCGTTATGGACGGATCCTGTGACGTAGCTATTCTCCCAAATGCAGTTACACGCAGATGCAGTCAGACGCACCAGCAGACACACATAGACAGACACAGATAGAGACACATAGACAGACACACATAGACAGACACACAGATAGAGACACATAGACAGACACACAGATAGAGACACATAGACAGACACACAGATAGACACACATAGACAGACACAGAGATAGACACACATAGACAGACACACATAGACAGACACACATAAATAGAGACACATAGACAGACACAGAGATAGAGACACATAGACAGACACACATAGACAGACACACAGAGGCTCTCCTCTTGTTCCTGTGGGCTGCAGTATATGACTAATGAGGGCTGGAACCAAAACAAAGACCCAGTAATAATTCATAAACATTACATCATGTCTTACAAACTACTGAGAAACATAAGCACAGATCCCAGACTGGACAGCACCGAGCCGGTACGGACAGCACCGAGCCAGATCGAGCTGGAACGAACAGCACCGAGCCGATACCGACAGCACCGAGCCGGTACGGACAGCACCGAGCCAGACAGGGCCAGAAAAGGCGGCACTAAGCAGAGCAAATTGAAGTCCTCGCACAGACATGTGGTTTGAGTGGCAGTAAACACCACTGCCCAGTAGTATATTTTACTAGTTAAAGGTTTTAGCAGCTTATCTGGTCTATGTGTCTGAGGTAAAAAGTACCTAAAAGGAACAGACAGAGCCGCACCTTGATGCTGTCGGCGAACTCCTCCAAGGCCTTCGCTCCAACCGTCTCCATGGAGGTTATAAGGGTGGGCAGCTTGTTCTTGGTGCTGGCTGCAGTTCCCTGGGGGACAATGTGGCATCACGGTGTCACGTGACGAAAAGCCTTCTCCATCGCACGACACAGGAAGGACCGTCCCAGTCCCCCACCTGCAGCGTCGTGTCGAACTCCGGCTTGGTCTGCTTCAGGTGCCGCAGGATGGGGAAGATGGTGAGCACGGCCGAGTAGTCGTGCCGCAGGGTGGCTCGGCGCGCAGCGGACACGATGCCTTCACCCTCCAGCATCAGGCTGTCCAGGGCCTCCTGAAGATGAGAGGTGGCTCGTCCAACACCAGGGGGCGTAGAGAGGAAAACCCTAACACCTAACCCTAACCCTAACAGCTAAACCTAACCCTGTAGCATCAGGCTGTTCAGAGGCAGGAGGAAGGGCGGTGGTTGCAAAGAAACTGCCTCACATGGCCACTCACTTTCATGTTTAAATCAGGAAATGAGGTCACCAGAATCTTACTGAAGATGCAGGCACCTGCATATCATTTCTGAATTCCCTCAGAAGTCCTGAAGCTTTAAGGTTCGGCCGTGAAAGACCTGAGAGGTCACCGTGATGCAACAGGCAAAGCCGGCGCCCCCTGACCTGGATGAGCGAGTCGAAGGTCTTCTTTTGGTGGTGCTCAGGGATGATCTCAGTGAGCAGGGCGTACTCGCTCTGTGCCAGCTTCACAAATGCGCTGATGCAGTGGATGTAGGAGTCGATCTCCACGTCCAGCATGTCGTCCTTGCCTGAGGAGGGTGCGGCAGGGAGCCGGTAAACGAGGGAGCTTCAGCCTGGCCATCAGATTCCTAAACACATTAACGGTTTTCCTGCCATATTTGATGGGGCTGCCTTTTCGGAGGGAGCGCATATGAAAATGAGGCGCGATTCAGGGCACCGGGTTACAAAGGGGGACTCTACGTTTTAGTCTTACATGATAACATCTAAACTTCATAATGCCTGCAGAACTGATGAGTATTATTATAACGAACAGGTTCACACAAAGCAGCAAGGCAGCCAATAGCACATAATAGCACATAATCACACGATAGGGATGAGAGTGACCTGGAGGTCACCTGCTATACTCTGCTCTCTCCTGGTTCATCCAATGCTTATTACAATACATTATGCAAATAAATAAAATTAAAATGAAAAATCGGGTAGGAGGGCATAGCAATACAGGCAGCGGGAAATCTCAACCCAGCGTGAGAAACATCATGGCGCTGCACATCCGTCCCGAATATAGTGGTCATAGAAAACCTCCAGGAACAGAAATTTCAGCTGGAAACCTTCATAAAATGTATGTAAAAAGGTATTTGTCCATAAGGTAATGCATTTTTGGGAACCATAAATGGACTGGACCCACTCTACCCAGAATCCTGTGGGTGATGTAGACACGCCCACCCTGTATCCGCCTCGGGCATACTCACCTGCGGCTGCCCCGTGCTTCTCGTTCAGGGCGTCAGAGACGTGTCTGACCCGCAGGTCAAGATCGTGACCTAATGGAGTGTGGGGGGGGGGGGGGTGCGTCACGCAACTGGCTGTTAATCCAGTTGTGCGTGCGGCTGGGCCGAAGGGTCTACTTGGGACTCCCCTAGAGAAAATCGCCAACCACCAGACACCCAGAAGTAAAAGCAGAGGGGACTCAGGGTGGCAGGGCTCGGCAGAAGCCCCTGTGTGCGTGCGTGTGCTTCACCTGTGTTATAATACGCTACTGGGGAAGCCGGACGTCAACGGAGCTCTGCGTCATTTTACACACATGTGATTTACAGGACTTGCCCAACCAATTAAAAAATAAAATCTTTAAATAAAAGCATCAGCAGAGCTGCTGCGGTCCGGTTGGCTTCGGGTCAAAAACAACGGAACGCGTAAAAAAAAAAAAAAACAGCAAAAGAGAAGCCCAGGATAGGAGGGGGGGGGGGGACAGCAACTCGGCGAGGATGGATTACCTTCCAGGGGAGTGAAGTTGCAGCCCCCCCTTTTCCCTTCGAGCGCGTGCTGAGAGTACTGTTTCAGAAGGTTCTGAGCCTTACGGATCGTCCCTGTTCCCACGGAGGCAGAGAGAGAGAGAAAGAGAGACGGGGTGGGGGAGGGGGGGCAGCCCAGGAAGTAAAAGGATTGGTCAGAAAACAGAGGAAAGCCGGGAAGTGAGAACCAGACCAGCAGCCCCAAAGTCCCTCCACCAAACACCGCAGAATCGAGGTGGGGGGAGTCCTTGGAGACCACGGGCGAGCTACACGACACAGCAGGACACAGCAGGACACAGCAGGACACAGCAGGACACACCCCAACCTCAGGGTGGAGGAACACACAACAGTAGCTTAAGCAAACATATACAGTGGAGGTTATTCGTCATTATTCACATGAAAATACACACAGGCCAATGCATTTCATCAATAACAGTGTTAATACTGTCAGTCAGTCACAGACGCGGCATCATCTTCGCATGTTTTAATCGTGTTTCTCAGTTTCACTGCGAGCTGAGCATGCCTACACGTCTTCACGGGCGCATGGCAAAGCTGGCGCGGTCAGCGATGGCCTGGTCGGCGTGCCGTGTTAGTAAGCGCACATTACAGAGAAACCATGAGCCGATGAGTTTAAACAGATGGATTATGGGTTTTCATGCGATGCCGTGGTAATTTCCAAGGGGGGGTAGGATGATCAGCCTATGACTATCACTGACCTCCTGATGCCAAGCCCGATCCTCCGCGGCAGCGCCGTACAACCAGCTAACTGCTGCCCCAAAGCATTATGGGAAATGCAGGAGCATGACACACTCCGACAGAAACAGACGCTGAGCTAACAGATGTGTCAAGGATTCAGCTACGGCGCTAATGCTTCCTCCTATACCTCTTAATCGTAATTCTGCAGATTCTAACTATGCTTCTCTTGTGCTGGGAACAGGGAACAAAATTAAGAAGACTAAGTGGCCTGGTGACGCGTGGAGGTGAGACCCAGGTGCGGGACCAGGAGCACGAAGAGACGACTCCTGCTAGAGGTAAGCCTGACGTTGGCGGAATCATCCGGGCCAGTGGTGGGAGGCAACCTGAGTACCGTTTCCGTGAATATTAAGCTTCTCCGGCTTGTTTTTATTGGTTGGCCAATGAGGTGGGACTTCTCCCATTGGCCCACCTTCTTTGTATCAGTCACTCAGCTTCTGTGTTGCCCGCCACCTTAGCAGTGAGTACAGCTTTGGGGGGGGGGTCCTGCATTCTGGGTCTCTGCAAACTGCTGGAGGTTTAACATCCCCTCTGGCTGATGCTTTACCCAATCACGACGAGCCCTGAAGACCCAGACAACTGAAACTGTCTGCGTGAATGCTCGAGCCTCTTGGGCGGCATCAGAGTGCACGCCGCCTCACGATTATGCCTCCGGGGGGCTGCGGTGCCGCCCCCCGTGGCCAAGGCACTCTTGCAGTGCAGTGAAACACGAGTTTCAGTCAGACACAAGCAAGCGATGGCAGAGGGTGCGTGACAAACTGAGGGAGGATTTTTACCTGGGATGTACACTGCCATCAACATCAACAAACAAACAAAAGAGAAGAGAGAGCCTGTTAATTAGAGTATATTCAAGTGGGGGGGGGGCAAATGTATAGGGACAGCCATCATCAGTGCTTTAAGCTCCCCCTTTTTTGTGAAAAAATCGATTTCCGGTCGTGTCCAGCTGAGATTTAAGACCAGTGCAGGGGATTGTGGGATATCGCTGGGTGCGATGCCAAGGCTAAGCCGGCAGGGGGCAGTGTGGAGTACGTCTGCTATGCTTGAGGGCGGAGGGGTGCTTACCGGGCCTCTTGGGCGGCTTCTTCGTGGGCGTGTCCTTGCGCTTGATTGGCACAGCAGGGGAGTAGAGCACTCCTGAGGAGGCGCTGTTTTTGCGGAAGTGCTCCTTCAGGCCCTTGATGGAGCGATCCAATTGGCTGGAGCGGATCTGATAGTATACATTCATGAAGTCTGCAGAGGGGGGGGAAGTAGGAGGAGGCAAACTCCTGGTCAGAAAGACGAATATATCTGACCCCCTTGTGAGGTCCCCTGCCTTTGCAAAACCTCTGTGTCACATAACTTGACCCGCCAGCGGACGTCCCCCCATTCCTAGCCCCTCCCTCAGTCTTAACAGTTCACCTGGCCCCTCCCTTGCCTCAAGGTCTGGGATCACCCAGACCTCCTAACTCCCAAGGACACCCAACCACGACCCTGCGGGGAAATGCCGACGGAACACGCTCCCTAGCGACGTGGGCCTCTACCCTGGTTGCGTCCGTACTCCACCAGCCAGCCCGAGATGCAGATGATGTCCTGCAGCGTGGCCTCTGGGAGGTGCTCCAGCACAACTTCCTCCTGCACCTCCAGGTCTTCGTCCGTCCCGATGGCGTCCAGGATGAGGATGGGCGGCACCGGCTTGCTGTAGCGCGTCAGCAGGCTGCGGAACTCCGCCTCCAGCAGCTCCTTGCCCTTCTCGAAACGTGCTTTCTGCAAATGGGCAATGACAGCAGCATGCACATACACCCGGCTCAGGGGATCCGACACACTCACATATCACGTTCTAACCTCAGTATTTAATTACCATAACCATTAGTAAGCCAGATCAGACAAACCTCTTGATGTCCACGGGCCGGTTTACATCTGACAAAAACTATCTGAGTTTGCTATGAGCTGGGAGTAACAATCTGCCTCGTTCACCCAGTAAAAAGAACTAAAACAGATGAAAAGGTGTCTCTTTACCACGGTGTTGAGCTCAGGACTGTCGGGGTTGTTATCCTGAAAGTACTCCACCGCTTTCTGGATCTTGGCGATGCAGGCCAGGTACTCGTCCAGGCGACCAGCAGGTCTGAATTTAAACAACAAAAAAACAAAACAACAACATACAAAGCGATCCTTCTGTTATTTGACAGCATCATTACTGCCGTTTATCTCACGCAG
This sequence comes from Stomatorhinus walkeri, assembly GCA_026784285.1. Lineage (NCBI taxonomy): Eukaryota > Metazoa > Chordata > Actinopteri > Osteoglossiformes > Mormyridae > Stomatorhinus > Stomatorhinus walkeri. Next base: position 3,014,040 of record JAODUD010000041.1, on the reverse strand, counting down.
AAACTTGAATACTGACACACAGCAAATCATAAGTTTACAGGCAAATTAGAAAAAAAAGCTTCCTGGAATTGATCACCTTTCTGGATACAAAGCAATTCTTTTTTTTTTTGTGACATCACAGAATTCCCATAATTCCATGCTGCCTCCTGTGGCAGCCCCAGCTTGACACGTACGTCAGACACTGCTCGGTTAAGGAGGGGCAGGGGGAACTGCGACAGCATCGTCCCTCACAGCAGCCACATCCGCCCCCACAGCAGCCTCACCCTTCTTTGATGATCCTGTCTGTCTCCTTCGCCACATGGTAGTAGCTGATCACATGGTCCAGGCAGGACAGGGTTTTGTCCACGTTCTCCTGCAGCCGCTGCAGATTCTCCGTCTGCTTGTGCACGGGGATGATGGAGTTCTCCAGCTGCATGAGGCGGCTCTCGAACGACGACAGGATGGACACCTGGCACGGGCCTCTGTCTCTGCTAGGTGTGGCTTATACTTATCTGCTCTAGAAGAGCCACTTCCCTTGATCTTTTGGTCAAAAGCTC
>JAODUD010000041.1:2997292-3009712 GCA_026784285.1 Stomatorhinus walkeri | reverse complement strand
GCACAAGGCTGGGGGGGGCCTAGAGCCTATCCCAGACAATGTAGAGCACGAGGCTGGGGGGCGCCTGGAGCCTATCCCAGACAGTGTAGAGCACGAGGCTGGGGGGGCGCCTGGAGCCTATCCCAGACAGTGTAGAGCACAAGGCTGGGGGGCCGCTTGACAATTTACTGCAGCAGTTCAAGTACCTTGTTCACAGCTAGGATCTGAACAAACATCATTGAGGTCATAAGACCAAAATGCTAATTGCTTAGCCTAATATGGCAGCATCACTAAGAAGACAGGGAAGAACCTCACCATGGGGAGGGTAGAGATGGTACTCCCCCTAAACTCACCAGCCATTTGATCTTAAAGGAGAAGAGGGTGCTGAACACGAAGATAATCCAGATTACAGGACACACGACCAGGCCCAGCCAGAAGATCCGAGCCTCGGAATCCGAGGAAGCCTTCTTATCCTAAAATGGAGGACATTTCAACAGTTTGGTATCTCAAACTGGTCGTTAGATTAACGTGAGAAAATACAGAAACACCGGCACTGCAGACTTCAGGGAGCTTTTAATGTCATGTGGCTACAGATTTTCCATCAAGAAGGATAAAATAAATCCAAGAAAAATGAAATTGGGGCTGGTTTGAGATGCAGAACCCCAACGCAGACCAGACTGGCAGGTGGCGACATACCTTTCTGGATTCAAATACCCAGTGGCTTTTTCCATCGTCGTCCACCTGGTTCCACCACCTGAGACCCACCATCAGGCGGCCAGTGACGTTCTGAGGGAATCCAGAACAAAGCAGCTTTTAATGTCACATGACTATGAGGTGTGTCGCAAACCATGCATATTTAATCACTTTATTTGCGATTAGTCTTTACAGTACGTTCACACGCCCCCTGCCTTTCTCCCTCGTAACGGCACTGTTCTCCACGCAGTGTCACCTACAACGTGGACTGACAGGCATGCTCTTCATATGGTGTCACCAGGTTTGTTAGGTCTGAGCAAGGACAGTTTTCACGAAAAAAACACTAGTATATGTCCTTGGCATTAGAGACTAAGAACATCAAATCTTTGTGGAGAGCCCCAGACAGTTTTAGAAACTGAAAAACTTTTCACATATCCTCGAGTGCTCAGCTTTCTCTTCTCTTTTGTTTCATACTTCCATTATTTTTTTCTAGTATGCATTACAGTTAATCCCTACAGAAGTCAACAGGCTCTGGAGTTGATCATTTTCAGCAAAATCCAGACCGCATCAGAGCCCAAAATACCACAGCAAGCACCAGGATGGATAAGAGACTTCTGCTGTTTCGAATTTTCAGGTGGAAGTCGGATACAGATGCTTATGGTTTAATCACAATGTGTATGTCGGACAACTACGTATTTCTTTATGCACTCAGTAAAATATTTTATGTTACTGCTATATGCTGTGCTCTCTTCCCATCTTATGTGCCACTGCTTAACAGCGGTTTAGCAAAAACTGCCAGCCCGTCATGTGACCGTCACATAAGGCAATGCAACTTCAAAATTCTCATTGCTTAGACGCGCACCTTGACGGTCCAAAAGTCGCAGGACAGCAGCAGGATGATGGTGACCATGCAGGCGATGAAACTGCTGCTCAAAATCTCACAGAGCAGGTAGACGATGATGGCGCTGACGCGGAAGAACAGGTGGAAGAAGCTGGCCATGGGGTGCCTGGGGGCAGAGAGGCAGGCTGTGGAGCAGGAGCTCCAACCACGGTCCCACAAAGTCCCCTCTGACTCACTGCATTCGTGACCCTGCACTTCATACACTGGCCACAGCACATACAAGTGAATTTTACACCATTACCGGTTGATTATATGAATTTCAAGGAGATTTAGCTCATGCTGAATACCACTTTAGAGCAGATGACATCCAACTCACTTGATTTTCGACCTGGGTGACCTTCCAGGAAGATCATCTTCGGCATCAAAGAGCGACACATCCTCTTCACTCAAGTTCTGTCAAAGAAAGGCATCAACTGTAAAAGTCTCTTAAGTGTTTAAGGTATACGTTATCCTCATCAATTTATTATAACAGGAAAGGGTATTTAATAAAATATATTAACAGTATGGGGCACAGCAACCAGTAACCAAGGCAACTGTAACAGTGTTCTTCACCAGTTCCAAAGTCAGGGCAGAATAAGGGGGTTAGGCAGACAGCTGCAGCGGACACCGCAGGAGTGACGCCGCACACATGGATCCTGGATCTTTAAGATGCAGAGGCCTCGTCAGGATTATTAACACGATCAATCGCTGGAGTGAAACCCACAGTTTTACATGCCTGGACTTCACTTCACTTCAACAAACAGACCGGAGCAAATTCATTTCAGTAAAAAAATAAAGTTCATAAAAAAAATAACTGAGCAGGCAAATGAGAAACAGCTAATGACCTAACCCCGTAAGAGTGTAGTGACCTTAATACCTTGACCATTACGGTATATTCTGCCCTTGTAATGATTTTAGTACCTAAACGGTTCACATTTTAACGACACTGAAATTCTTAACATACATGAAGTTATAAGAAGAAAATTACAAACACGGCAAGTTAGTATCTAAATTGGAAACTGTTCTGCAAGTAACATAAACTTAAAAAACTGGAGTGACGAGTTAAAAAAAAAAAAATTAACTAGCCGTCAGACTTCTTGCTGTCACTAGTCAAGAATGATCCTGTAACACCGCCTAAAACTTAAATACTTGTATTTAAACCACGCTATACGTTATTTCTCTCGGAAGCAAAAAGTTCGCTGTATGTCTGTTTAAAATATTACACAGATAGCCACTAACTTACTTGTCTCATCATGCTGAATTCAGCCTTACACTTCCTGGTAACGTGTCCCCAACCAAACAAAGCGTGTCCTTCTCGCGCCTGAAAGACCCAAAGGCAGCGAGCCTGTATTTACTTATCAACACGCGTCCCTGAAAATGTACAGTTTTGCCGAATCAATCAACGCGAAACAGTTGCGCCAACACGTAAGAAAGGACCCCAACGAAAGACGCGCGTTCGGCAGCCATGTTTGTTGTGGCAGTGTGTGCCGGAAAAGGGTTCCTTGCGTTAGATAAGGCAGTAGTAAGCTTTTATGTTCGAGATTTAATGCTGATTTCATACTGTTGATGTTTCTGGGCAGCTTACACTGAAAGTGCAGAACATTTTCTTTATTCTTATGGCTTTACAATGAAATGGCTTTAATTAAAAACAGAATTAACGTGAAATAAAATCCAATATATTAATTATCATGTCAAATTTTTTTTGCAGGAACTCAGCCACGAAGTGGCAGACCATGTAAAGTAACAGGATAGGCTCACCAAGTGCCACAGTACATAGTGCAAGTCTCCAACACTCAATTGACTCTTACTACAGAGTTTCAAACTTCCTCTGGTATTAAACCCCAGCACAAAATCTGTGCACAGGAAGCTTCATAGAATGGGCTTCCATGGCTGAGCAGTTGCCTCACATCACCAAGCACAAAGCCAAGTGTCGGGTGGAGTATAGTGTAAACCAGGCAGCCACTGGACCCAGGAGCAGTGGAAACATGTTCTGTGGAATGACGAATTATGCTTCTTTGTCTGATGGATGAGACTGGGTTTGGCTGATGCCTGACTGCATTGTGCCAACTGTAAAGCTTGGAGAAGGAGGGATAATGGTATGGTGTTGTTTTACAGGGGTTGGGCTGGGCCCCTTAGTTCCAGTGAAGGGAACTCTTAATGCTTCAGCACACCAGGACATTATGGGCAATTCTATGCTTCCAACTTTGTGGGAACAGTTTGGGGCCCTTTTCTCTTCCAGCATGACTGTGCCCCAGTGCACAAGGCAAGGTCCAGAAAGACATGGTACTGGGGGTTTGGTGTGAAAGAACTTGACTGGACCCACAAAGCCCTGACCTCAACCAGAACTAGACTGGATATTGTGGGTCAGGTCTTCATGCCCAACATCAGTGCCTGACCTCATAAAAGCTCTTCTGTATGAATGAGAAAAATTCCCACAGACACACTTTAAAATCTTGTGCTAAACCTTCCCAGAAGTGCGGCAGCTGTTATAGCACCAAAGGGGGAACTCCATATTGATGCCTATGGATTTAGAATGGGGTGTGATAGAAGTTCCTGTAGGTGTAATGGCCAGGTGTCACAGTACTTTTGTCCATATTGTGTATGTCTGAGGATATTTTACATTACAATGTGTTTCACATATTTCTTTCACATTTTAAGTAACATCTGTGGCTGTAATTTTCAATATTTAAATATCCTCAGTTTTAAATAATTGTTTTAATTAAACCATGTCTTGCATATCACTGTTATAAGTATTTGTTTTAAATGGTTCTAAGTTCGTTCCCTATGGAGAGTCACTCTTTACAATTGCTCTTGTTTTTCTTGACTGACACTGAATAGCGGTACCAAATCCTCCCAGGTCTCAGTGAATCTTCATTTACTTATATTTGTACAGTACTGTGCGAACTTGCTGTGAAATGTAAAAAGTGAAACTTATAAGAGTAATAAAATGCAGTGTCATCTTTGAAAATATTTCTGATTTTAATAATAAAGATACAGCAAATTGTTTTTATCCATAAATATTTATTAAAAATAAAAGCGACTTACAAGTCGAGGAGAAATAGACAAACAGATCTCAGGTGTGACAGTATCAGTGACCACAACTTGATGCTGAGTTTTGACCAGGCAGTAATTCGTACAGGTCAACCCAGGTGAACAAGCTAACATAATACTCACTGTTTCTTTGTGTTTTGAAAGTCATATGGGACTTCCTGAGGAAAACAGGCCGAACAGGCTGGACAGGTCCTCAGCACTTCGCCTGTGCGTGACCCCTGTCACCTGCCACCTGCCAGCTCTCCATCACTATGCGTGCCTTTTGTTTCCGGCGGTTAGTCACGCCATAATCTCATCTGCGTCAGGTGACCCAGCGAGGAGCAGGGGCTCTGAAGTGACTAAAGCAGAGCTGTCTTGTGGGCACAGTTCCCGTGTTCTCCTTAGTGTTGAAAAGTAAAAGGACTCATTCAGAAATTTGTTAATAATGTTATACTTTATCCGCTAGGGTTGATGTTATTTAAGAAACCAGAAATCATTTGGATGCAATAAACCATTATGAAGTGATGCTTCCTCTGATGCGTATATGTTTCTGCTGGTTATGATCTGGTTCCTCATTAATCTAAAGCAGCGCCTCAAATTCTGCTGAAGCTCACTAACTAAACGGTTGAGGCCTTAACTTCATTGCATTGCAATGAGGCCGTTGGTGTTGGTGGCCACGGTGGTGGCATCAGGAGGTGTGGAGGCGGTCAAGGAGCCCCCCTCAGATGGGGTGTCATCAGGCCCAATGAGCATCACCGAGTTTTCCTTCTTGGGGAGCCAGACGGCAGCGTGCAGGGGTTCCAGGAACTCGGCGCGGTATTCGTGAAGGAGGGTCATGGTGTCGGCCACACCGAAGAAGGCCAGCCAGGACCGTCTGTAGTCCACATAGATGCCGATATGCGTGAACCCGTCCGCCTTCAGGGGCGTCTCGGCGTCACCGTGCCAGGCGGAGAAGCCACGCTTCCCGCACTGTAGGCACCAGGAGAAGTTATTACCCTTGATGCAGCTGCTGGTGTCCTCGCCCTTCCGGTCGATGCTCTTGTAGGTAAGACCCACATGCACCCCATCTCCGATCACCTCCACCTCAAAGTAGTGTTGTCCCAGGTAGAAACTCTCCACCACCAGCACCTGCCTCCAGTGCTCGAAGCGCTGCGTCGTGTCCGGGTAGTCGTGCTGCCATGGGGTGGTGTTGGTCACCTTCCTGTTCTCCTTGGTCAGCCGCAGGAACTTGTGGACGGTGTCAGCATCGAAGCTCAGCGGGGTGCAATCTGGAAGGGTGTCAGGCACAGCCGTGAGGAGCTTGTGGACCGTGAGAATAAAAACATCTCATTGTCCTTCAACTGCACCTCATCTTCAATTAAAGTCGTGCAGCTATTTCCAGCAAAGTTAGTAGCTGAGCTGTATTGGGTTCCGATTACGACATTGCCACAGCATCACTGGAATTAGGCTACTAAATTCTCAGTGGAGAGATCAGGACTCTGGGCTTGGTTAACTTTCTTGGTTTTTGGTTGGAGACTGATGAAGTACAGTATCTCCTTAGACATCCTTTGGGACTTTAGAAAGTTGATCAAGAAAGTTGATCTTGAGATCAAAAGGATGCTGTTGTGAAATGCAAGAGGGTCTTTTGTACCCTTGACTGATGAACCTCACCTGAATCGCCTGAATATATATGTACATATACAATTATATATATATATATATATATATATATATATACCATTACCTAAATGGTCACCCTGAATAAGTAACATTTCAAAGGAATAAGATCAGGCTTACACTTCAGAAAATCATTTCGGGTCTTCGGATTGACGCGATTCAGGGCAGTCAGTGCATGAACCATCGTCTTTATTCTAATTTTATCTGAAAAGAAGAATGTGAAAAATTTCAGTCAGGTGATACTATCACTGATCCCGCACATGATTATCTTTTATCACTTGAGTGCATGATCCTGTGAGATTACACAATCCACAATTTCATGTCACAGCAAGCTGAGATCCAGAATGATTTGCTAATAGTCACAGCACACCCGGTTAACTGTCTGAGTCTATGTGTGTCTGTGGCATGTATGTGTGTACATGTTTGTGCGTGTGCCTTTTCGGTGACACAGCAACAAGCTAAGGAGTAACGAAAATCCACACTCCACCCTGCTAACCCCGACATGTGAAAACTTGCTGGGCCCTAAACAAATGGCCCCGAAGTGAAGCCTAACTTGAACCATATTCAGTGTTTGTTTTAATTAGCACTTATGGGCAGAAATGGGTGTTTCAGATCCAGAGAGTGAAAGTCCAGACCAGGATTTTGTTTCAACCAACCAGTTGAGCATAAAGAGTCATAGTCACGCAGAACTCAACTGGTTCGTCGAAACAAAATCTTGGCCTGGACTTTTACTCTCCGGACCTGAACTACCCATCTCTGCTTGTGGGTGACTTCTGACCCCTTTGCCAGTCCCGTGACTCACCGGCCTTGTCCGAGGTCTTCAGCTTCTCCCGGTAGACAGATGGCAGGCGCTCGCTCAGTTCCACGGTCGCCTCGACGACGATGCGACTGAAGCAGGTCATGCGATCCGCCAGGCTGATGTACACGCTGGGCAGGGATAAATCCAGAGACTCCTGCTTCCACTGCGAGTATTCCTGCCAACAAAATACACCATATACACATTGTTAGTAAAGCGTGGCCATAGTTAGGGGGGACTCTTACTCTCATAGGAAGTGGCTCCTGTCATGTCTCAGGGCTGATCGTGAAACCCTCCTACACCAGCACAGACTGGATGTTTGGCTAAAGCACTATGAATGAAATGACCATCTAGAAGCTTTGAAGATGTAATTAAACCAAAAGCTAAAGACCTTCTGTAGTGGTAATTTTCTAGGGAGATGTAAGCACAATGTGTCACGTCCCTGATATGGAGTTTCTATATCCTTCATACGTCGTCAGGATGGACTGGAGATAATGTTGGTGTCATTAGGGTCTTTGGTTGAGCAACAGGCTGCAGTTCTTAGGCAAACCAGTTTGTAGTAAATCAGGTGTTAAAGTAAATCCAGGAAGTTCACACATAATTAATAATATAAGTATTGTTTGTAAGTTACGTAGCCTGCTCTTAGTCTTGTTTAGTTGATTTGTGGTTTTGATTAAAGGTTGCAAGCTCCAGTGAAGGACATACAGCCTGTTTTCCTTGGTGGTACCTGCAGGAAGTCGATGTCATTACTCTGTCTGGAGAGCTTATCCATGTGTGCTTGCGTCTTCCTCAGCTCCCTGCATCTGTGCTCGAGGTGCGTCCGGATGCCGTCGGCTTGCTTGAAGGCCTGCCTGGCTTCACCCTCCAGGATCTCCGTCACCTCCTTCTGGGCCTTCTCGACCACGGCCTGGAGCCTGCTGAACTGCTGCCTGATAATGCCGTGCACCTCAGCCACAGAGACCTTGGGAGACGGGAACACGAAAGAGTGACGGGTGAATATAACCAATGTGGCAGACTGATAGCAGTGCTGAATAAAATGGACGACCCTCCAGGACTCCATTTCCCAGAAGCCTTCAAAGTACAGGGACTAGTTAGTATGTGGCTGGATGGGTTTCACGGTAAATCGAAGAAACACAGAATTTTCTTGAATGGAGTGAAAGGGGAAGGCACAACAAACATCCTAACATGTGATGCTACTGTTATTCCATTTGGCCTTTGACTTCTGATTGTTAGAAAATGAATTAGCCTTTCATTCGTTGAGGGAAGGATGTCGAACTATATGTGAAAGACCTAATGAATACTAATAAGATGGTGTCTCTAATGAGCCGTCCAAGAAATGTACACATCTTCTCCTCCTTTAGTGACCGAGTGACCAGGTCACTCAGTGAAATGGTCACTAAGAGAATATCACGGTATCCTAAGTGTGACCACAACTGTGCGCACAACTTTGCCCCAGCCTTCCAAACTTAATTTCTTTAATCCTTCATGAATTGGATGTTTTAAACAGTCTTGATATTTTGTATATTCTACTTCAAAGATGCCTCTCACTCCAGCCATGCTAAATTTAGTCATAAATGCATGCACTGATGAGGAAGTGAATGGCGCTAGTCGCTAAATGAGGAGCGGTCGGTTTATGAGTAAGTCAGATTCACGACTCCTCAGGATGGGATCTAGGTAGCTGCTTGGGGGGGCGATCATCACAAGGGGGGCAGGCGAAACCTCTGGTCAATGACATCATCCAAGGGACCCCACCCACCCGGAGAGGTAGCGATTCCCTAGCAGTGTAAAACAGCCTAAAGGTGGCTTGGGGGGTGGGGGGTTAATTTTCTTTCCCCCCCCCCCCCCCCCCCAAAGACACCAGCACCTCCGTACATCCCTTCCCCCACCTAAGTCATGCATTTTTTTTGCCAAACTCAGGAAAAGGGAATGTGGCAGTATGATTGCATGCCAGCTGGTCCTATAGCACTCAGCCTAACACCCTGCCAACAGATGGTGGGGTGTTTGTATGTGTGTATGTGGTGGGGGGGGGTGGCTGTATTCACTTTGTGTGGTGTGTGCAAGGTGGGATTTTCAAAACCCAATGACAATATGTATGAACCATTTCCTGGAGACATATGACTCTGACGTGTGTGTGTGTGTGTGTGTGTGTGTATTCAAAGAGAGAGTAAATCTACCCACACCTGCCTGGATGTTTTTACCTGCAGATTAATACACCTGTTTGAGTGAAAATAACATATATCTCCTGATACCAGCATTCGTTTAACTTTGGAATACATTATTGTTTTTATAATGGGCTATTATGCCTGTTCTTTTTGCCTTTCAATGGTATTTGATATACCTTTGTTCCTGAAAAAAAAATCAGTGTTCTTAATTCTGCTTTCAGGTTTATCGGACTCAATACTTCCTTAAACAGTCCTTCTGATCCAGTAGGATTTTATTCAAGGAAGTGCTGTATCCTCTGGGTTTCATCTCATCTGGCATGTTAACAACCCAAGTCAGTGCAGACCTACACAGTGTAACCCAAATCGGTGTAGCCCGACAGAATGATGCCAGTATTCAGCATGCACTGAAACGATATATAGCCCCGTTTTCTATAGAGTGCCTATGCGGAGGCGGGGCCAAGGAGCTGTCAATCACAAGAACACCAGGGAGTGGAGCAGCAGGAAGCGGCAATTAGTGCAGGAGAAATATTACAGCTTTTGGAAGTCTCACCTTAAAACCAAAGCACCCTCTACAATTTAGGGGTGTAATTACTGTGTATGTGTCAGACCATGTAAGCTATTTGGGTGTTTAACTCCTCCATATATAATGAATATTTTAATCGTCAGTGTCCACGAGGGTCTTGAGCTGGAATTTAATACAGCTGGTGGTTCTTTAAGATCACAGGCCTTGCACCTGAATCCTGAAGATAATCAGCTGAGGAAGAATAGGATTGGCTGGGTGAAAACTACTTACTTCCAGCTGCAGAGAAACAATAAAGGCAAACTGTGTTTGGCTTTGAATAATCACCATGACAAAACGATTACAGGGGAATGACTGGCAGTAAACGATGCTGAATCTGCCCCACAGAACATCTATTTCAAAAGCTGATGGATACGGTTTAGTATTAATTAAAATACACTATTTTAGCACAGTTTAACAGACATAATAATGTAAAATAAAAATTAGACTCACAATATAGAATAATTTTCTTCTCAAATTCTACTTTTTCGTGTATAATGTGTGTACATTTGACTATTTTACAAGTGGCTTTTCATGCATAGCAGTATCTTTACCTCACTGATTTGCCCTATATAAAATGTGTTTCTACTGAGGAGTTGCACCCCCTACATAGATAGAACCATATTCAGGGAAAATAGACACAATCAGTGGGGTATGATGAGTGCATGTTAGCATTTCTGCACTACCCAAAATCACCTTTAGGGGGTGGGGTGGGGTGGGGCCACGGCTCCTCACACTGTAAGACCAGCAGCTAGTTTCTTGGCCTGAGTCAGCGGTAATGTGATTAGCTGACCAGTGATATACAGACAAGTACATGGACAGTTTAAGTCTGTGTGTGTGTGTGTGTGTGTTTATGGGGGTTAGATGGGAGAGTGTTGAATCATAGCCCTTTGGCAGTGGGTCTACATTATAAGAAAACAGCACTAAGCAGAAAAAATCCCTAATGATGATTCAGGCAGCAGAAGGACGTGGAGGTTAATTATTTTATTCAGTAGGTGGCTGGTTGCGGGGATGAAAGGGCAAATTTTGTTTCTGTGAGTGAGGTTCTTAACCGATATTGCTTCAATGAATCTATATCTGATAGATACTGAAATTCAACCGCACACCCACACACACACACACAGAGACATGTTCTCATATCTTTGTGGGGACTGTCCATTTATTTCTAATTCATAACCGTAATCCCAACCTTAACCCCTACCCAGCCCTAACCACTTAAGGTTAACCTTAAGTAATCAAACAAAATCTTCCGACATTTTTAGTTTTTTTGATTGCAGTCACTGATTTTTATAAAATTGAATTTCCCTTTGTGGGGTCTGAAAAAATGGTCTCCACAAAGTCAACACAACAGGTGTTTATCACATTGTGGGGACATTTGGCCCCTACAATGTAATGTATACCTGGATCACACACACATTACATAAAATCCTGTATTGTGGATTGAGAGAGAAAAACAGCCATGCAAATGTAGAGGCGTAATTTGCAGATGGAGGTGACCCCCAAGATTTGAATAGCAAAACAGCTGTCACCCCAACAATTGCCTCATTCTCAGTCTGTCCATAGATACTTCAAATCTTTTTTGTTGTGGTAATATCTTAAAATGAAAAAAATGCATTTCTTCTCTATTTCAAGGCATGGAGACATATGGAAAATGTCTGCTTCACACACAATTTGCATTTTGCAAGCAGCCGTACTGGCCTGAATGGGTAAATGTAAGCTTCAACAATTTGATAAGGAGTGCACAGTGTATGTGTCATACAGAAGGACGAGAAGCTCATATTTGTATTCAGTAAGATATGCACACTATAATAATTCTTTATTTGCTGACCAGCATTTCTCTAAAGTAACATTGTACAGTCATGTAGGTTTTAGAAGACCGTAGGCTGTTTTAGTGTGTAAGTCTGTCTTTGGGGGAGTACTGGTAAAGTTCTCCTGAATACGGCCCAGGAGGGAGGAACTGCACACCAGGGGGGCCCGGTTGAATTAATTTTATTCTCAGCCCAGGAATTATGCACATTGGACCTGGGTTAAGTAAACGCAAGGGGATCCAGGTGAGACTCTGCCTTTGTACCATTAACCAGCTGCATGAACTGGCAAGGCATTGTCAAGGGCACGGGACACAAAGGGTCCCGCAAGCAGATAATCAGGTGCACCTGCAGAGAGAGCCAGCCGGCATGGCCACCGACATCTGATTCACGAGGGGACAGACACCGTCTGCCATCGCCCACATGCAGGCAGATGTGGCTGCTGAATGAATAACTTAGAGTGAGGTCCCTCAGAAAGACTCCACACCCAACATGACCACATTTACAATTTATATGTATAGAGAATACACACACACACACACACACACACACACATAAAATTTAGACGACTGGGTTAGAGCGTCTCCAAAACAACAACATGTCTTATGAAGTGTTCCCAAACCAAAAGTGGTCCAACGATAGCCAACCGGTGACAGGGTCATGGATGCCTAAAAGTCACTAATGCAGATGGGCAGTGAAGGCTAGCCCCTGGGATACAGTCCCACAGGAGATCTGCCGCAGTACAAACTGCTGTTAAAGTTAATACCGCCTATAATAGAAAGTTGTCAGAACACACAGTGCATCGCAGCTTGCTGCATGTGGGGCTGTGTAGCCACAGACCGGTCACAGTGCCCATGCCG
>JAODUD010000041.1:2934434-2954588 GCA_026784285.1 Stomatorhinus walkeri | reverse complement strand
CAGGAGGGACCTAGACAGGAGGGACCTAGCCTCTACAACCAATGGAACACTAGAAGCCCATAACTGAGTCTGATCAATCAAAGACAGCATTTCCAGCCCCCCCAGCCCGCACCCCAGTGAGTACTTCCAGTTAATGTTCTACATGAACTTAAACAAACGCCCTCAAGCAGTTCCTTGTCCTTTGTCAGCATTCCTGTTATCGCCAGACCTCTCCACCGCTGTAGGTCAAGACCCAAACACCAGAACAGCGGCATATCCCTGTAGATCCGCTGGCAATGACTCACCGGCGCCCCCCTCCTGTGGCTGTGCACCGTGAAGTCGGGGCAGAACAGCAGGTCAGCGACGGCCAGCAGCAGCAGCTCAGCGAGCGGTCGGGCCCCGTCGTCATCAGCATCGCCATCTGCCTGTACCAAGGGGGGGGGGGTATCTCCTTACACATTCAATACGATTGATATAAAATGTTTATAGAGGAACGCCTCTGCAGCCGGAATACACAGCACGACTGAAGGTGGGGGCAGTTTCTGGGCTAAACAATACAGAAATTACCAAATCTGAAAAACAATCACACCCCCCCCTTTAATTAAAGGCAAGCTGGTACCCAGCAGGACCAAAATGAGGGACAAACAATGGCAACGGCGTCGAAAGCCGAGGACTCGCACAGATAAGCAGGCGTGAGTCAGAATGCCGGGTAACAGGAGACCCCAGGTTCATGCTGGAAGTTCACGCCAATAAAACACATCCTATGCAGGAAAGCAGGGGCTGGGAAGGCAGCAGCCTTACTGACACTGATCCAGGACGTCTGCTGACATGCAATGAATGCCGAAACAGCCGACGTTACAGCGGTGCGTGGCGAGGAGCAGGAAGCGCCTGAGGAAGCCACCAGGCACCTGCGTTCCCAGCGTCCGTGGTACCGACCCCCCGACAGAGTACCTGGCGGAGAGCGGACGCCGAAAAGGGAGGCAGCATTTTCCAGAAGCGTTCCGTGCTCACAGAAGACGATTGTGTCTGGACAAAAGGGCCGCTTGTTACTGCCGTACGATCCCAAGGCCCTCGGCCACGCGAAACGACGATGGCGAATATGGCCAGTGAGAGCGGAACAATGACCCCCTGTGTCCTGGCTGGGGGTTACTGTAGATGCTCCTCAGGTACGGTAATAAGACCCCCACACTGGGTGTGTGTGTGGGGGGGGTTTGGTTAGTGTCTCCAAACACAGGAGGGCCCAGCAAAGCCTTTTAACTTGCCGAGACATTCAGCTAAGCCAACAAGCAAGACGCTCGCTCCCCCACACAGAGCACCACGCTGCCGTCTTCCTGCTGCCCAGCCCACGGACGCAAAGGATGTGCACGAATTCCAATCGACCTGAGGCAGTTTTTTGTTTTTTAATTTGCACCCGCGGTGATATTTCAGTCTCGTCCAGAGCGACACAAACTAAAGAGAGGAAAGATAAATAAATCATAGTAACGGAGGACGTTAGCAAACGTGACTACGGTAATCTCTGATTAGCAGGCGGCCTGCTATAGACCTTGGCGGCCTGCGGCTCCCTCAGCAGTCACCGCCTCACATTTAAAGATAGCCACATCCTTGTACACATCTCTGGCCAAGCCTCTTTAGATACACATTCATGAGCAAAATTCCACACCAATAATCACCAGGACTTTGTGGGCCCGATAAACGCCCGTATAGGAGTGAAAAGCCAGCATCCAGATAGATCCTTACACCCGTCATCTAAAGCCCTTAGTGACCATTACACATATGCCATATAATCGCGATTATATCACAGTGCGATATCATGCAGCTCTAATTAAAATGCTTAAGAGTCTTAAAAACACATTCTTATCAAAACTAAGTGACTGTTCCTAATAAAGCAGTACTGCCGATAAAACAGCTTGTTGAAGCATCAGTGTTTTTGTCTATGTGTCAGTTCTGATGTGTGACCACTCCACTTGCCCCCCCCACCCCCGGCGTTTTACTGGAATAGGAGTGTCCACTGTGTACATAATGCCGACACTTCACCGCCCTTAAAGGCTCCAGGTGGGAGTCCGAGGTCTTATAAGAAGGAAAAGCAGGCTGCGACATCACAGGCGGCGACATCACAGGCGGCGACATCACAGGCGGCGACATCACAGGCGGCGACATCACAGGCGGCGACATCACAGGCTGCGACATCACAGGCTGCGACATCACAGGCTGCTTCAGCTGCACCTTCACTATGATCCCATAAACCTTGCGTGCTGATCTAGAAACTTCTCTCAACTATCATACACTTCCTGCAATCTGCTACCCATCTTCTGATTAAACAAGCATCAGCCGCTGATAAGCCAACGACTGTTTCCTTGAAATAATCAGACCAGTTTCTCCCGGATGGACTGATGCTCCACGGCCGGGCTGTGCTTTCGGGCGAGACGCGGAGCAATGGGAGCAGCCGGATATCAGGCCAGCCTCCCTCCTGCTTACCCCGTCCCGGCCGGCTCCAGGCACCGTGGACCAGAAGAAGCCCCTCCAATCCGGGTCCTCAAAGATGTAGGGTAGGATGCGTGTGAGCAGACGGGCACAGTTCAAGATGATCTGCTTCTCCTTCTCCGAGGGGCAGCCAGACTCCGCCCCCTGGACCAGCTTCTCC
The DNA here is from genome assembly GCA_026784285.1 of Stomatorhinus walkeri. NCBI lineage: Eukaryota > Metazoa > Chordata > Actinopteri > Osteoglossiformes > Mormyridae > Stomatorhinus > Stomatorhinus walkeri. The sequence continues at coordinate 2,951,968 of JAODUD010000041.1, read as the reverse complement.
ACAGCCTGGGGGTGGGGGGGGGGGCACACGTGTGTCACTGAGCACCAGTGCCATGTTTCAGACATGCAACATGTGACACACTCGTACAAGTGAACAGAAAGCTTACTCTGCACACTGGCAGTATCACATCATTCTTATCGTGAAGTGACATGTTTTCATAGCTAAGCCCACAGTCAAGAATCAAAACCAAAGAAACTTTGCCCAGTAAAGGGTTTAAAAATGACAGGGGGAGAAAAAAAAACACAATAGACCACCTGCTGCAGACAGCAAACCTCTGACCCCGACTGTCACACTAAGCAGAGCCTTGTGCATTCAGGAGCAGAGAGAGCCTGCATTCCTGACAGCCCGGCCGTAACCGAGGAGCTGTGAACAGACCTGCGGGTCACGGAGACCCAGCCAGCCAAACACCAGCTTCACTGGGGTCTCAGAAAACCTTCTCTGAGCAAACCCAGACCCAATAAACCCCCCCAGAGGGTGTGGCTCATCCTTCCTTTTTATCCCCCACCCCCGATTCCCTTTGTTTTCCTTCCTACTGGCCAATCAGGAAGCGGTATGTGCCAGCCCTTTTCCCAGCTACTGCCAGCTGTGCGACTCCCCCCCCCAAAAACTCCCCCAAGGACAATTGTATCAATAAATTATTTATCAGGAACCTCCCAAAAAATGAACGTAATTTTTTACAAAAACACATACATAAAACCCCATCGATGACAGAGTTAATACAACAGACACAAAGGGTGAATCAACCACTTAGAAGAGGGCAGGGGACGATTCCAACATACGTCAGTCATGGCGGCTGAAAGAGTTTTGCATAATACATCAGAGGCTCATCCTTAGGCTGCCCTTTCACTGCGCGAGCCTCGGGCTTCAGAGGGGAAGCAGCAGTGCCCTATTCATCCACTTCATCCCACATCTGTGCAGGAACCCCATGGGGCACTGAGAACTCTATACCTACCCGCCCAACAGGGGGCAGTCTTGCGCCTCAGGGCTCACACCCAGATCCCATGATGGTTGGGGCACTTCACCACACTGCCACTCCTACAGCAACTGATTCACTACATACATCCACCCACCCATAGAAAAGTCAACCCGCACCCCTAGGTGTACCTTGTAGCAGAGTGTGGCCAAATTCGAGGGAGACTCTTCACGGACTGCCCGTATTTCTGCAGCGGGGACCAGGGCAAACACATCCTGGACAGTGGTGATCGTATCAGCCCAGAACTGGTCCCAGAATGCATCGTCTGTAGCCTCGACAGGCTGTGGGAAAGTAATCAAGCGATTCACATTAGACCTTATTCTAATTTGAGCACTTTGATTAAAGCTTTTTCGTCGTTGGTATAAATGATCCCGCTTGTAAGGCAGGGATATCATACCCTTATCAAAAAAAATCTAGGTACTTAATCTTTTAATCAGTTAACGGTTCAACTGCATATTTGCAGCAAAAGAAAACATCCATATACGATTTTTAACCTGACAGCTGATCGCGAGAGTCAGACACTCACAACAGTTATACCTATTATATTGCTGATTTTTATATAGCTAAACAACACGAAGCGCCTCATAGCTCACGGCGAGCTCTTCAGACATTATCCGGAGGCTCTCGTGCATTGACGCCGGTCCACCTTAAGGCACCTGCCGCATCTGAAGGGAATGATCCCTAAAAACCACGTCATCCATCCATCCATCCTTCAAACATCGACAGCTCGTCAGTTTTTGACCAAACGCTATTCAATTAACGTAAAATACATTAACAATTTAACGCTTCGGCCAATGTTTATATGTAAAATAAGAATCCCACTTAAAGCACGACAGCCGAAGCCCCATTTACTTATTATATGCGGCGGGCCACCTTAAAATGACTTCACCGCTTAAGTTTAATTATATAACCGCTTTGTATAAACCATTCACTAATTGCCGGAAAATTACTTAAAAGACGGTAATCCATAAAACGATACAATACATCTCGGTTTATCGATTGTTAAAATGACGAACATTTCGGTCGTGCTACTATCACCTGGCGAGATTCATATCGGAAAACGGCAATTCGGTTTGCTGAGGAAACTCTGGCTGGGATCGTTATAATGAAAATAAAGATCCGTAACGTAGGAAAAAACGTGCATTTATTATACAATAGGGAAATTACGGTCAGTTATCGGTCACTTACAGTTACACCGTAGCGACAGCAATTACTGCCTATAAAATTCCCACGAAATTTTATCCTACTAAATCTGGCTTTGTTACAAAATACCACCATTCACCGTACGCATAACGCTGCTGTAGGAGTCCAGATATGTAAATACCCCCGGTTTCCATCCCATCACTGATGTTGTCGTACCATCTGGTGCGTTTTCGTTGCTATTTTTATCCCTTTGCCGTAACCAGGCGCGCGACCCCTCATCATGCGGATGATTTTATTATAAAGACCATAACGTAAAAGACACCAACCTGCGTTTTCGTCGTCAGCTGTATCACCGCCTTCCTGAAGTTGAGCTTGGAGTCAGAGCCCCCCATTTTGCCTGTGTGTATGTGTGCGCGTTTTCTCCTCCGCCCCTGGTGCTCCTTCACGCGCAGCTCCCTCCCCCGCGTGTGCCGCCCTGGCGGAGGCGACAGCCGGAGCGCAAAGCAGGATCCAGGATCAGGCACTTCCGCTTCAGCTCCTCACTGATTACAGTAGCAGTAAATATTTTTTTTTTAATCGTTTATCCCCCTTAAAGCTCCCCCAAGTCAATAAAAAACGTCAAATTATTCTTATAAAACCAAATTTTATTTTAACAAGACTTATGTTTATCATCAAAGCAAGTGTAAACTTTATCATGTAACAACTGTCAAGTATTAATTACACAAAGACCTTAGAGTAAACATACAACGAAACGAAACAAAAAATTTATTCTAATCCCGTCAGTATTTGTTTCCATGTGAAGATGGTCATTACATGTTAACAAATGCAGAAAAAACACCGTACAGTGCGTGGTCTTCTTAAAGAAATTCTTCTCTGGTCAGGCAGTGACACCTACTGGAAATTGCAGGTAAAACGTGAAGAGTTTAACGTTGGTATTCTGGTATTGGAAGGACCATGTAATTTTAAGTATGATACACTGCCTTCTGTCCTGGTGCTACGCCAATGCGAGAAACAATAATAATTTATTGTAGTTAATTTAAAAAGTAGGCACTTTGACTTTCAGTACATCTGGACTAATGTAGAAATACAAAGGTTCCTAGTACCCTAGATTCTGTTAGACACGGTGGTGAGAATAGCAAACAATGAAATACAGACACGATACCAATCTACCCACATATCTATGGTGACCTTTTGTTACACCACATAAAAACCTAAGTGAGACCAGAGTGAGTCACCACCACCCAACCCTTGCTGGCAGTGGCCAATCAGATTTAGCAGACAGTAAATACAGGTGTCTGGTCACATGACCATTTCTTTTAAATCCTTCCTCACAAACAGGTAAAGTAAAATGATTTCATAGAGGCACATGCCATCATATTGGACACAAGGCACTTCATCACTGGCCCCGTTATTTCATTGGTTCACGGTCATCCTTTTCTTTCTGAGGTAGTTAAAGAGGCACTACGAGGGATTCTCTGTCGCTAAACATTTTCAGTACATTTCTCAATATCATTAGTTTTGCACATAGCAGTGCACGAAAATCAAGCAGCAAAAGACACTTTGGCCAGCAGTGGAAATGAAAGTGTCTCCATGCTTCATAAAGCAAACCTCTGTCTTTCGAAAGTGAGTTTGTCAGCCATGGTTTCAAATGCAGACTGAGAAAGGATTTATAAAAAGTCTGTAATTGTTTCAATCTGTCTATCTAAATATTAAAATCTACAGTCCATTTGATATTTCAGTCCCCACCCACAGACTGATAACATGTGTCTGACTGTGCTTTCTTCTAATGAGTGAATATGAGGGAGGCTTACACAGACTGTAGACAGCACTGGCTTATAACCGGACCAGTTAGGATAGTCGAATAAGAATGAAAACCAGCAGACATGGCAGTAACAGAAGCTGAGCTTCCTGTTCTAAGTGACTGTATCCTGGGTCAGAGGTCAGCCACTTCCTGGGTCAGAGGTCAGAGGTCAGCCACTTCCTGGTGCTTCAGTGATATTTTCTCCAGCGCTCCTCCTCTTGCAGTGAAAAGGGAGAAAGTTTTACATTAGTAAGTCTAGGTATAATTAGAAAGTGTAATTAAACATTTACAGTAATTTTAGGCAGAAGCTTCTGACGCGTAACAAACTGATTTCAGTCGAGCTGGATTTCTGATCCAACCTTATATATAAATGAGTGAAAATGTGACAGAATTTTTAAACAGACTCAGTGACGGCCATATAGAAAAAGACCCTTCAACTGAGCAGGTGATATTAGGTGCAGTTTGGGGGTCTTATCCTATCAGGAAGTGGAAGTCTCTTTATGAGACCACTCAGGGTTCGAGCTGGTGTGCGGTCAAGCAATCAGTGCAGAACATTACTGTACTGGACCACAGCGCCCAGACAGTCCCCATGGATTTACTGTAATGTAATTAACACAATGAATGGGGCTAGGAGGCAGCAGGGTTCTCACTGAGGCGGGGGTAACTCCACACGTAGCTCAGGACACAGTAGGTAGTCAGCAGCATGGCCACTCCACCAACCCTGCCCCTTCGGACGTCGATGTACCGGCTGTAATACCACCTCCAAACTGCAGGGGGCGAGATGCTGCATTAGTATGTATGTACGGACGATGGACGGGTGAACAAACAGAACTCAGTCAAAGCAGATGCTCACCTCTCTGCAGAGAAGTCACACCAGCCCTGGGGCTCAGCAGAGGTCGTGACATCAGCCACGAAGGCAGTTCTGCAAGCCGCACATCCACAAAGGCCCGCTCTGTCAGACACCCTAGACACGGAGGGAAGCTTTTAGAGCATCACAGCAGTCTGCTAGCACCAATGTCCCCCAATGTCACTTGTACCTATACTTTGTGTACATTGTGTTCTTATATTGTTTTTATATCATGTACTGACACTGTCACTTTCTTGCATCTTTCTGGTCTTGCCAGCTAATTTTGTTGTCCAGGCAACTGTACAATGACAATAAAAAGTCTTGAAGCCTTGAAGGTCTATGCTGCTCAGAAACTCTACATCACAAGCGGGACGCTGTTTTTAGATGGTTATCCGTGGCAAAGGACGATGGAAAACGAGAGATCACACAATTGTTTCAGTATCAGATTAAGTAACAGGTCTGATAGTAACTGAAATCCATTAAAAACAGGAACAACAGTACAGGTGACTCATGAACATTTGCTGGGTTGCAGCATAAGACCAGGCCTTCATTGTAGAAGCTGAAGTGGGTGAACCCTGAAGCCAAGAGCAGAGAGCCCAACCATGCAGCCTAGAAGCAAAGGAGCACTCGCTGCTGTCCAATCGTATGCATGCACCATCCATCGGCCCACTTTACCTTGAACCTCTGCAGCTACTGGCTGAATCCGAGGCGAATGTTTCTGCACATGCTCAGTGCGGCAGAGCTGTCGGGGAAGCATGGAGAAGCTTATACCACGGTAGGCCAGAGCCAGCTCGGGCATCCACTCCAGGCCTGCGGGAGCTCTGGAGGGGTTCAGAGGCGAAGTGTGTGTGCACGCTGGGAGTGAGGAGACTGTGGGTGTAGGGACTTTACACGTATTATCAACAGCAGGCCGAGGTCTTGACTTATGGAGAAGGACAGTCTCTGTAGCCAAGGCTGAAGAATCCAGAGGGTTAAGTTCAAAGACAGCAGGTTTGACTTTGAAGGCCGCTTCCCCAAGATGGGTCCAGGTCGCTGTGACTCTGGTGCCTTCAGCCTTACCTCCCACACAGAGTGACCCACTTGGGCCTTCAGAGGCAGGGGTCCGAGCATGGGGCTCTGTCTGTGAGGCTCCGGACGTCCTTTCTGCTTCCACGACACTCTGCCTTGATGAACTCGGTGGGGAATCCTGAGCCTTGTTCTTCACATCTTTCTCTTTCAGCTTGGCTTTCGTTTTCCTGCCCCTTGGTTCACCAGCGGCTTCGCCCGCTGCTTCATTCCCCCTGTGCGCGGACCGAAGCAGATTTCTGTTGTCACCAGGCAGATTTATGTTGTCACCAGGCAGATTTCTCCGGGCAGGGCTGACTGCTTCCATTCCCCCCTTTCCAAGCTTCGAGTCCATCACTCTCGGACCGCCATTAGACACACTGGATTTCCTGGACTTCTTTGGGGAAGCTTTCGGGGAGAGACGAGCGTCTTTGGGCAGGTTTGAATCAGGGGGCCTGTCTGGTGCGGTCGTCACGATCTCCCCCGTGGTAGCAGTGCGTTTGGGAAGAGCCCCACCGTGAGACGAAGACAAGGTGTGGCAGTTGTCCGGCTCCTTGGCGATGGGAGCCAATTTGCAGTGAGGGAGGTGAGTTTTCAGCCTTTTGAACAGCCGGCCGCAGTATGGACACCGCTGCCTTTCAGTGGTCTGCAACTGCTGATCTGCACAGTAAAAGCAACAGGAATGTCTTTGTTACAGCACCATACAAAAGTAAATATATTTTATATTCGATTAATCAAACTTTTAAATACATTTTAAATGTACATAAATGTGAATTGTGATATTTTATAAAAAGTGTTTTTAAAAATAGTGTTAATTACTGTAATGAGTACAAAAACGTAACAGGACTTTAAAGGATGATTCAAGATACAGTGGGTGCAGAATATCACAGTCCTGTTTTTAAAAGCCTCTTAAAAATATCATTAATTAAAACGATTATTTAAGAATAACACTTTTAGTGGTGAATAATTTATAGACCAGGGCCTAAATTCAGTATAAGTATTTCGCACATTAATCTCATAAATTGCAAATGGATGTAATATTTTAAGCACTGGAGTAAAACATTAAAATCTGCTACCTACCTGAAGTCATGTCTCCATTCATTAATTAGTCTTTACAAAATTATTTATAATTTCATTTGTAAACTTCCGCCACTTAAAAGGAAACTTACTAATGGAAACTTAAGTTATTCTTTACTATGCCATACATTATTTAAAAAGTATTACAAAGATCAGTCATGTCTTCTTAGCTGTATGAGAAGCTGACTGTTGACAACATGAACCGCACGTTAGTCTGCATGTAACATGGTACGCACTAGAAAAGCACGTCATCCAAAGACCCTGAGGGTGTCGCTAGCAAATGCCTGATTGAATCGCAACGAGAACCTTTACGTAACACCAGAATAACTCTCAGATATTTATATGAAAGGCAAATACAGCAGCTGAGCTCATATGTTTCCTTTCTTTGGCAATGTGGATTTGTTTTTCACAAGGCAGGCTGCGGATAACCGTGCTGCCGCCGCCGTGCCCGTGCCCGCAGCCGATTGCGACGTGCCCCCTCACGCCTTCTTCCTGGTTGCGCAGCCGTGACGTCATGTAAACAGCAGCAGCTGTGTGGACAGACGGAGGTCCGGGCTGATCGGGCTGGGGGGCGCATTGGGGCGTGGAGGAGCCGGCACAAAAAGCGCCGCTTTCGCGCAGATCGGCTGCTTTTTTGAATAGGGGTCCTCCTTTTGCTTATCAATGGACAACTGCGAGCAAGCTTGGGGGATTTATTAAGCCGGGGACGGGGGCGCTTTTTTGCTGAGGAGTCCCTTCGTCGTATTTACTGCTTCACTTTTTTGCTCTGTTTATGCCAGTCAGATACGTTTAAACGCAGATCGGCTCGTATTTTGTTATCTACCCTCTCTTTTTGCGTTTGGCCGTCCGGACAGGGAGTTTGCTCTGTGTCGCCCGTCGCCGTCCCCCTGTTACCTGCTTTCCGGGGGTCTTCGGCGTTTTCCGGTGGCGCGGACTTCGGCGGACGCACGAGCCTTAACCCCGCGTGGCGTGAGCCGTTTTGGTTAATATTAGTTTTGTTGTCGCTTTATAAGTCCGGCTGTGCGGGGAGGGCGGATCGGGGCCTAGCAGAGGGACAGTCTCAAGGAAGCCGACACTCAGACGCCGACGGCCAGCTATCGCCGTGCCTCGCTGACGCCTGAAAAAAAGCCCCTTTCCCGGTGTTGATCGTCATCCGGCCGGACTGCGAGGGCATCTCGGGGCGATCCGCGATGAAGGACGGCGCCGAGCGGCGGTAGATCGATCCCGGGACCAGCTTTACCCACCGGACCGTGACTGAGGGCTGCCGTGGGCTGCAGGGAAGCTCTTCATCTTAGGGCTCGGACGGGCGGCCGGCATCGGCTGGCCAGCGATTTAGATGTTAACAGAAAACAGGTAAATCCCGCATTTAGTTCCGTCTCCTCGGCTTCTGTTGGCGGTGGACGTGTGCAGTTATTTATGGCCCAGGGTTTGCCGTATTATACATATTTATTTGTAATCGCTTATATATGTTGTGTTGCGCGCTGTGCTCGGGTCGTGACCGTGTGTCTTATGGCAAACTGTGGAGCATTTTCCCTGCCGGAGGTGGCATGCATTTCGCCGTGAGGAGGCCCGCCTCGGCCGGCCTGCTCTCCTGTCACGCCGATGTCGCGCTGACGAAGATGAGCTGTATGTATAAATAAAATCGGCCACGCCGTGCCGTGACTCATCCGCGCCTTCGTGGAGTCATGGGCCAGGTGGCGGGGCCTAATCGGGACTGTCAGCTGGCTCCCTGTGCCACACCAGGGCGCATAACGGGGGTCCGGTCTGTAATTACTCTCCCCTGGTGGTGCTGTGTATTTTGAGCGCCCTGCTGACAGCCTCACAGTGGCGCCTGGCTGCGTCTGGCCGGGTGTGCGAGTGCCCGCGTATGTGTGTGCGCGCACGCGCGTGCCTGAGTCCTGCAGGTGCCTACAGATGCCCAGGCTGGTATGCAGTGCTTACCTGAGTGCTCCCCTCCCCCATCCTCCATGCTTGTGTACCCATTGCAGGAAACGGCGGCGCAGCTGTGGCAGCGACGACAGCCAGACTCTACCGCAGGCAAAGAGGTCAGGGGGGGCTCACACCCTGTTCACCGAGCTGGGTCACGATGCCTGGGACTCTGAGGTGAGCTCCTGCACACACAACCACAACCACACTTCCTGCTGCATGCTGAGAGAATCTTGTCTTTCTGAGAGGTGGGTGTGCAGTGTCGAGGTATCGGTGCCCCTCCTGCAGACCAGCAACCTCATGCCTCTCCCCCCCCCCCCCCAAAAAAGGGCGTCACTTTGTAGTGCTGATTTTGAGCGATGGCAGGACAGCTGGGTGTCCCTGTTTGGAACACTGGCCCCTGCCATCTCTCTCCGGACAGGGCAGACGTGTCCTAACTTGGCTGGGTCACCAGGTCTCATTTCGAGCCTTGATTCCCGCTTAACAGGACATAGAGGAGTCATTCTTAGCACTGATACCCCCGTCAAGGGGTGATTAAAATACAAGGGTTTATATTTATTTAAAATTGATGTCCTTGATGCAATATTTAATCAGATTTAAGTAGCAGTTTCTGCTGTAGTCTGCGCCTGGTCTTGTGGAGAAACTTGAACATTCGCTACCTTATTGTCATATCAGGTGTTGTAGCTACAGGATAAAAGATAAATATTGGGGTTTATGAGGCCGGTTTATTGGCGCTGAGATCTGTCCCACGTTTCCCCCTGTTCACCGTTGTCTCTGAACGTGCAGTCGTGCAGCAGTGACAGCAGCGTGCTCAGCAGTCCGGAGCAGGCCAACGGCGGCACCAGCACCAACGTTGGGGGTGCCAACATCCAGTGCCCGACAGACAACAGGGGGAGCCGATCCACCCCCGGGCCCTGCAGCCCGGCTGGTGCAGCCCACCACGCGGAGGAGCCGTCCGTGAGTCTGGGTCCCTACCACCACATCAATCGCATCCTGCGGGAGGCCCACTTTGCCAGCCTGCAGACCCGTGGCCACCAGGGGGCCTCGTGACGATCCCCGTGCCCTGCACACACACCCTGCTGGAGAGGACCTGACCTGGGGCAGAGTGTACCTGAACCTCGCACGACTTCCTGTGCTCAGCCTAACAACTTCCTGTTTTTCAGCTAATTTAGTCTATACAGCACTTACTGGTTTTGTTTTCGCCTTGTTCTGCTTTCTTTTCCCATGTGTGAGTGGGGATTGTGCTCTCTTTGGTGTAATATCTCAACATGGGTGCTAATTCTAGGAAAAAACATTAATGTGACCATTGTTTGCAATAATAACAGATACTAAAATGTGTTTGGGCCATTTTTGCATTTGTCAAGCAGGGTGAGAGTGACTAAGGTTTGGTGTTGGGTTGGTGAGCTTTTCTGGACAGTCGATCCAAGTTTTGTTTGGTAGCTCTGGTTTGTTTCGTGTGCGAATGTGTCAGACAGCCAAATGCTGATAGGCTGATGGGAAAGGAGTGGGTGGCTCTGATAAAGAAGGGGTGGGGCCACTTTTAAACTCCACCCACTGGCTCTGCACATAACGCTTCTCATTTTAGTGAATTTTAGCCAAAGCTGTTTGCCTTTAGCTTAGAGTACTGTATAGTGGTCAGCAGTTTAAAAAAATAATAAAAAAAACACTTCGGATATTAGGGTTCCACATCAGCACATGGAAAAATAAGGTTTCGGTGGACTTGGTGTGAGCTTTAAGCATTTGCCCTGTGGGAGGCGCTCTTGAGTATCTGTGAGTGTGATATGGAGGCAGACTCTGGTGGCTCTGCCGCTGTTCCAGTTCCTGTTCAGGGGGGAACATTAGAAGGCGAGCCACGTGGGGTTGTTGCATGTTTTCAGCTGGGATTTGCACCCCCCCCCCCATAGCACCTTAGCCATAATGCTCCAGTAGAGGGCACTGTGGTGCTGATGCTGAAAAGCCACCCCAACAATGCACCTCTCCCCAGTAGTGGAGTAGCAGAAGGACCCAGAATGCACTGGGGCTGTTGGCTTGTCTGTAGTAAGACAGCCAGGCAGGGATGTCTGTGAGAGGACTGTAAACCTGTCAGCTGACTGGGGCGATAGGGGTTGTAGCACTCGTGCTGCTGAATGCCAGTGGCCCATGATTTCACTGAAGTCCAACAGTCCCCCGGGAAAAGAAGCCACCCAGATGGGATTATAAGGGAGGTGTGGCTACTGCAAATTGTACTGTGCAGAACCATTGATGTTAACATTAACTGGATGGGCTGCCAGCGGCCAGTCAGGTAAGCGTTTGTCCATCCAGCCAATATTCAGATCAGCATGTCTGCCCACACAGCATTGATAGAACCCTTATTCCTTTTGACCAATCCTGTTTCACAAGGTGCTCACACAGGCTCCGCCCCCCTCTCCTATCAGCACTCTGTGCTGGCCTTCCCTGTCACTGTGTTCTGTATACTTGTTGGGGGGGGGTTAAATTTAAAACAGCATTTGATTATTATTCATGTTTTGTATTTACAATTGTACATTGCCTTTTGGCCTACATTGAAGTTTAGGATTTTTTTTAAATCCATCTCTTACATTTGAAAATAAAATTTAAATTTTTGGTTTTTAAAATCTCTCCTCTTTTGTAACTGGTTGAACCCAAGTCTGTCAGTCTCTCACATATTTTTTGTTTTTTAATGTCAGAGTGTTCAGCACAGATTAACCCTGAGGGTTTTTACATTTTGATCCCAGTATGGTGCAGTAAGGATGTCTCTGTTACTCACACAAGCTGCATTCTTCCATATAAAAACCCTCCTTCAGCATATTGCAGTTACCCGTATGGACTAGCATTCATAGTATACTAACACAGTTCTCTCCTGCCCCCTAGCAGTTTGTGATGGCAGCACGTTTGTTCATATAACCCAGGGGTGGCCAGTCTTACCCAGAAAGGGTCACTGCAACTCCCTAATTAGATTGGCTGAAGAGTCCTCACTCCTAAAGGTTATCAAACACCTGCACACTCGCACTGTGCTGCTGAGACTGGACATATAACTTGAGACCAAAAATGTCTTTCCAGATAATTTATTCTAAAAGTGTTTTCTTTTACCGAAGTCTTTGCAAGCAAAATAGTTCAACTCCCGCATCCACGAACAAGGATTTGTTCATAGACCAGAAATGCTGTTAGTCCCTATGTATATAGACAGGAAACATGAACTGTGGAAGACTAAAACGGAGAAAGGGCGTACTTCACACCACGTAGCCTGTAACCAGGGAAGCCTTATGGTTGCCAAGACACGTGGAGGATAGCATATCGCCAGGGCCCTTCCGAGCAGTTCGCCTGGTCAACTTGGCTGGCGCCCCCTGGTGGTGAACCTGAGGTAATGAGGATGGCCGGGTTGAGAGCCGCCCCCCCTCACCTCTGCCTATCTGTGGAGTAATGTGCATGACAGGGGGGTGGCCACAAAGCAGGATTTCTTTCTTAGACGGATAACTTATTGGATTGAAGGTATTCGGGTCTAGATATAAGGGAACAAAGGTAATGTCCATTTAGGTCAGACTACCTGAAATCCAACTAGCTATCAGACTAAGCAAGAAATCCTGTTCGTGGAACACCCCCCCCAAGTGCTGCTTGCAGGGTTATTTCCAAAACCTGCAGGAGTCCAAATAAACACTGATGAAATGTGAGGAAACACGACGGCCCCCTACCCATCGAGGACACAGAGTAATGACGGTCAAGAAACAGAAGTGCCCCACGGTTTGGAGTCACCTTCAAAGAAAGGCAGGTTTTGTGAATTAGAACAATGTTACAACAACATGGTAAAAAATAGTAATGGAAGAGAAGGATGATGCCGTCGACAAGGTGTCTGCATGGTGGAGGAAGCAGCCATCTTGCTAACAGTAGCCATGTAGCGGTTTACACGTCTCCCTGTATGGCTGAAGTCTGATAAACATTTGTGGTGCAAAAAATGCACAATAAAAATAATAAACCCTGATTTATCATCTTAGTGTTCAGGTACAGTGCATTCTGCTTTCATTAACACCAGCAACGTGGGTATCTCCCATCCTACGTGTTCAGGAAGGAAAAGGCAGAGAGGCGCTGGGGGCTGAGCTGGGGGTCCTGGGGGGTAGCGAACCTGCCAGGTTGGTGCTCCGGCGACGGCCGCTCTCCGCTGTCCCCCACGCCTGCCGGCAGAGCTGGGGGGCACACGTGCTTGCCCCTGGTCACCAGCTCCATGCCGCTGAAGAGAGACGGCCTTCCTGCGGCAGCGGCAGGCTGGAGGTCTGCCTGCTCTTCACGGTCCTCAAAGTCAGTAGGCCGCCATAGCTCAGGTTCTGACGCCGCGCGGCCGGAGCTGTCCGTCTCCGGCCCCCCCCTCCCAGCTGCTGAGGCAACCTCATTTTGGCCGTCCCCAACCACTGGGTGCGGCGCCCCCGTCCGGCCATCTGAGGCTGTGCCTAGGGAATACACAAGGGCTCCAGCCAGCTTGGAGGCGCTGTCCAGTGGGGGTGGGTCGGTGGAGGCGGGGCCGGATGCACTGTCTGGTCTGACCCCACCCATCAGAGCCTCAAACTGCCTGAGGAGCTGGGAAATGCATCCAGGTCAGAGGTCACCAACACATACAGATGTAAAATAACTTCCTATGGTACTCCCCTTTGCTCAGCATCTTAACTTGAGCTCGTTACATTTTTTTAATCCTTTCACTGAAAAAAAAAGTGTGACGTATTCAACTTCTGTTAAATAAAGTGGGTGAAACTCCTTCCGGCTGCTGTTTTGAGGGAAAGCAGCATTCCCTGCAGTACTACAGATGTGCCCCAAGGCCTCCATCTTTTGCACAGACTTACCTTTGTTGCCTTGGTGCTGACGGGGCCTGGTGGACAGTCACTCAACCGCACCAGCCACTTGTGTGTGGCACCAAACATGTGGTCCAGGGACAGCAGGTCAGAGGACATCAGGCAGGCGATGGCGCACAGCGCCCTCTGGTGGCCAGAGCAGCAAAGCCCATGTCAACACAAATCTCGCCATACAGGTGACATTCCGTATTACACCAGAGCTCAAGGGCTTCCTTCTGCGCTTTTTAAAAGCTTATTTTACACAACAACCTAATATCTCTTCATCTAACAAAGTATTAGCTGAGGGCTATCACTTCACATGTGTTACACCAGTTATGCTTCCTGTAATGGATTCATTTCATTTTGTAACATAAAATTAACAAGTATCCAATAGCTTAAGCGAGAGTATCTGATTATTTTGTAGTACTGATAATCCACTTCTAGATTACATTTTTGCTTCACAAATGATGAAAGAACTGCCATTAATGTGATACAAACACGCTTGCAATACATTTATATAATTACAGATTATCCTTTGTCTAAAACAAATGGGGAAATTAAAATCTAGTTTTAACTTGACTTCACTTGTCACTCCGTCCTTTTACAGCTCTTGGAGCTCATGAATTACGCAGGGCGAGAGTGGAGCGTGGTCAGCTCTGGGCTCACGGGGCCCGGCGCTCTGGCACTGTACCATTTGGACCAAGTGGATGGGCTCCTGCAAGCTCCGGCACAGCAGCTCCAGTACCACCTCACAGTTCAGGATGGCGCACCTGGGTCGGGACAGATGCATGATGGGAGAAGACGTTACCATGACCTGAAACGTTAACGAGATAACCAAGCGAACTAAATGACGTGCCCCTCCCACGAGAGACTGACACTTTGATGAAGTGCTGGGACTCCTCCCTGGACAGGAAGGCTTTGGAGCCTTCGGTCAGGCTATTGATGAGAGCCACCTCCTGGCCGCAGTCCCCCGGGTGCATGGCCTCGGCCCTGCGGACGCAGAGGGGGCGGAGTGAGGGGCATGTGTGCTGGATGGCGGTCGCACACCGGCGGGCTTTGAAACGGACGTGCGTACCGCTCTGAGAGGTCCCCGCTCTCCCGGCTGGCCCCCGATTGGCTGTCGGTGCCGGACCTGCCGCTGCTGCCCGCCAGCGACGCTCGGCTGGCGTTGCCGTTCTGGGAGGAGTCGCGGGAGCTGTGGCCGCTGTCTGTGTCCTCCCAGCCCCCTCCTGGCAGGCCCGGACACCTCAGAGCTGTTGTAGGGGGGGGGGGGGCGGGGGAGAAAGGTTAACATTGCAGGCGACCATGTTGTCTAGGTAACTGCGCACGCTGGCATCACACGTTTTTGTTGGGGGGGGTGTGTAGATCAGAGGGGCCATACATGCACCCACCTCATCATCAGCCAGTGATTTGTTTTAAATATTTGTATTCATTGTATCTTTTATTCATCATTATGCACTTAACATTACTCAAAGTAAGATCATCTGCTGAATTAACAAACGTGAATGCGGGGCAGAGCCGTAACTTGAGCCCAGACACCAGTCTGTATGTGCGGAGTGTTTGATAGAGGTGTTTTGTTTTGGGGGGAGGGGGGGGGGCACATCTAAAAGAACCGTGACGTCCCCACGTGAACCTTCAGCACTGCATGATAACTGCATGAGGGTCTGCAGTTAACCCGCAGCTGGGTCTGGTGCAATGACATCGGCACCATTTCTCTGAGGTCTGGTAGTATGACGCTTCTGCAGTGTAATGCAGTTACATCTCATGGTCAAAGGGAGCTATGACCGATTCCCCCTCCCCACACGCTCACCTTTCAGCCCATGGGAGGGCAGACTGTAGGCGCATGCTGGAATCGCCACCTCCACCGCGACAGAGGGCGCCGCCACCGCCTGGTAGCGGTTATCGCGGAGTCGGATGCCGGGGTGCTCAGCTGGCGGGAGCACAGCGCTGGCCACCACCTCGGCTGCCTTCTGGATCTTGTCCAGGAACCCCCCACCTGCCAGAAGCAGGAAGTGACATCATCACGGTGACACCATGTGACCATGCTAGATGCATGGACAGGGAGGTAATTTAACAAAAACACTCTGGGATTCTACAGGAGACAGTGACAGGAGATTAATCACTAGCCTGACCCTCATTGGACTGATCGTTCTGGTTGGGTTTCAAAGATGAGCAGATTCAGTTTTTATGGAGCAGACGGGCACGCAGGCGGGCAGACGGGCACGCAGGCGGGCACGTACCTGAGGGATGCTTCCCAGGGCTGTACCCGAATCCTTGCATCCCTGACGTTATCGCCGACTCGGAGCCCATGCCTGAGGGGGGGTAGGAACAGGAGGCAGCGTCACCTCTGCTGTCCACTGTGCGTAAAGGCCGGTTTGCTTGCTGAAACATTCTGATTGCAGTTTGTAAACCATGGTAATCCCTGGCTGGCAAGAGCAGCCTCACCTTATAGTCTCTATAGAGTGGAGCAGAATGGGCGGACTCACCCATCGGGGGTGCGGTAATTCTCCGAGGAGATGGAGCGGCCTGCTGGGACACGGTGTCTGTGAAGAGTTGGCTGGCCAGCTCCTGGGGGAGGAGGCGCAGGGGGGACGCGGAGTAGAGCGTGTGTGTGTGTGAGAGAAAGAGAGGGAGCAGGTGAGGAGGGCACCATGCTCTCTGTTACTGACCCCGCAATAACCAAGACAGCCCCTCCTAGCAAGGGCCGAGAGCACGGTGCACACTGGCACTCGAGAGCCCGAGATACGCTCCAATATTCCTCATACACTTATGGAGAAAACTGACGGTCTGCAAAGGCTCTTAAAAGGTCAGATGATGAGAAACATACACAGGGCGGACTCACCTGTGCAGCAAGTCGCACTCTCTGGTACAGTGCCGTGCCGTGGATGGGGTCTGGGGGCCCACTGTACACTGGGGGAGGCAGACCAACGCATTCAGCCCATCACGGGGCACTCATGCAGGCATGACAATAATCACACTGTGTATGCAGCTGTTAAAGCGGCAAACAGGCGCTGGAAATGCAACATTATCCTACCTTTAAAGTCTATAGTAATTATGCATAATGTTATGTGTTACGAGAGTAGGGTTTCAAATATTGGGAATTTTCCATTAATTCCCATAAATTTGGCAATTCCCATGTTTCCAAAATCCCCCAGTTTAACTTCCCATTGAATGGAAAGTTTCTAGAAAGTTTCTTTGCATCCCTACACAGCAGCAGAGCAGCGTGTGTTATAGGGTGACTATCATCCCACCTGTCACTTCCTGGATGAAGGTGGCGTTCCGGCGGAGTTCTGTCAGGAAGTGAAGAGACCCAGTAACACAGAGATGCTGGAGGATCTTCAGCACCTGAAACGTTCGACGAGAGCCAGCCAGAAACCGGTCAAGATCTGGAAACCACTTCCACACACAGAGAGCCCCTTTTCCCAGTAAGCCTGAAGCTAAGGACCCGCTCACCTTGAGCTTCACGTGACAGGACTCTGTCTGCAGCCGCTCCAAGAGATACTCCAGCAAGCACTGACAGCAGCCCAGGGACTCATGGGAGATCTCTGTCATGCTGGTCAAGATGCATGTCAGAACTTGGTCAAATTCAAATACTGCCAGCTCTCTCCCTTTAAATAATTCTAACAGCTTTTAATTGGCAGAAAGGTCCATTGAGTGGAGCTACATTAAGAATGCCGCTTTCACACGGGAATATAGTATTATACTACTGGATATATGATGAAATATTATATTACACTGGTATCTGCAAAGGATACTTCCGATTTCTTCGAACAGATAACCGGGGCAGGGCGTTTCGTCATCTGCCGTGGCCTTCATCAGAGTGGGCACCTATGACATGCATCGCGTAGTCAGGACTGACCGGCTGTCCCGGATCTCTACCCTGGCGTGACCCCCCCCCCCTTGATTAGAGCA
>JAODUD010000041.1:2887398-2899778 GCA_026784285.1 Stomatorhinus walkeri | reverse complement strand
CGACCATTAAGCCTTCGACTAAAGGTACATTGGGGAGGGAATAAAAACAGTATTACTCAAATACCCTGACATCTAATGCATCACATAAATCTGAACCTGAGGGTAATATCCCATTGTGGACTTGGACAGATGTGTGTGTGCGTGTGTGTACGTGCATGTGTATGCACACGTGTTCACACACTCTCTCCATCCATCCATCTTCTAACCACTCATCCAGGTCAGGGTCATGGGGGAGGGGCCGGAGCTGATCCCAGGTGGGGAGACACCCTGGATTGGATGCCTGTCCATAGCAGCGTTCTGCACACCTTACTGTGTTGCTGTATTCAGCAGTTATAATCACTTTGACAGGGCACCCCCTAGAGGTTGGGATGTACACATAAATGAACCAATAACAGAATTTGCCCACTTGAGCCCTGTACATGCAGTCCAAATGCAAGATGAAGATTCATTAATCCACAGAGAATTACTGAATTATTTTTTCAGAAAAACAATAGGAAGGAAAGAATAATGGACTGCAATGGTACTTCACACTGTGGCAGACAAGAAAAAGGGCAGAAGAAAGATCAAACAAAAATGCCCTTCTTAGGGAACAAACGCGTGTCTATCGCAAGGACCCAGGAAGTCATGAGGACCATGAATCAACAAAAAGGATGCGTGTCTGTTTCTCCAAGATGCATGTGTGTGAGTGTGATTCTGTGTGTCTGTGTCTGTGTGCACGTCTGTGTGTGTGACTGTAGGTGTGTGTGTATGTGTGTGTCTGTTATACTGACAACCCTTGACCTCAATTTCGATGGAACAGAAATTTTGCACAAACATGTACATTTACAGTAAAACTGCCGTTATTCCTCAGTGAGTGTTTGTTTCATTTTGAACTTAAGTCTCGCACATATACACGATGTGATAAGGAAGAGAAACATCACTGAACGTGGGGCTATTTTCCTTGGGGTCAATAACAACCCATCGCCGGCATTCCTCCTGTCGTCATGGCCGCAGCCGCCTCGGCCGGTCGTGTGGCTCTCCACGCACCGAGCCCCCGGGGATCAGGACAGCCTCCCGTCACGAGACACGGGCGACATACACCACACCGTCACTTTATCAACGCTGGACTGGACGCTCCCTCACTGGCACAAACCAATCACTGCAGAAAGGACGGATGGGGGGGTGGGGAAGAGAATGAAGAGCGATGTCCGACACTGGGGGCGGTGGGCAGCAAAAAATAGCTTTTTGTCCTATTTTCCATTTGAACAGCTTGAGATTGGAAACATATATGCATTTCTAAACACACACACATATATATATATACATATATATATATATATATATGTATATATATGTATATATATGTGTGTGTGTGTATTTATATATGTATTATACACTCACAGACACACATATGAAAGATGTATGCTGTGTCCTGTTTCATAGGACAGGATTTAACATATTATTCCCCATATTCCTCATAAAAACAATTAACAGAGGTGGAAAATAATTTCATCCAGAAAAAAAAATGCTTTGTAAAATTGAGATTCTGAGCTAATTAAAACTGTTTTCCACCTAACGTAATTTGATTCATATAATTGAAAAAATAACAAATCAGACAGGTATAATTGGGGGAAAAAACTACATCTGTAATAAGCAATTCACATATTTTCAAGAAAGTCTTAATTATCTCGTAAATCAATTAATCCTGATCGAAATGAGAAATTCGGTGGGAATGATTCAAACAGCCACCCCCTCCCCCATTTGGCTTTAGTCGCACCAAATTTCTATCGCGTGCAAGTGGATGAAACATGGAATTGGGGACGGAGGTGTGACGGAGACCTAATGGAGATGGGGACGGAGGTGTGACGGAGACCTGACCGAGACAAGGACGGAGACAGGGACGGAGCCGTGACAGAGACGAGGACAGAGATAAGGATGAAGACGTGACGGAGACCTAATGGAGATGGCCTGGGGCTACTTGGAGACACGGCCGGGCCTTCTACTGCCACTTAGTGACGTCGCTGAGACGGCACACCGACGCAGAGAGCATTGCGCAATTATCCTGCATTTCCTGTGATACATCTGGCCTCATATAACTTTAACCACGGACATTAAACACTTCAGGTGATGTCTGGGGGTGCTTGCGACATGACCTCCTAAGGTGGAGCGTCAGTTGGAGAAGGACGCAGAGGATAAGTCGCTCCACCTGTTTCGCGCGTCTCCCTGCGCGCACCAGTTTGGCACCATACTGATCCCAACACAGCCTGTGGTCCTCTGTGTAAAAAAAAAAACAGCTTACTTCTGCTCACTGTCAATTTACCACAATGGGGAAATCTTTGCTTTTAAAGTTTTATTAGATGTGAAATTCATTTTAATGTTAGATGCAGGCCTATTGTTAAGAAATATCCGGGTCCATACGAACGTCGTACTTGGTTTTACTCCACTGGGATTTAGGGAAATGCCGATTCTAAACACGAAGAATTACATAAACCCTAATGTGTCGGATGAATTCCAGCCTGGGAACTGATCAGCCCTGGATCGTTCCCCTTCCATGTGTACATAACTTTAAATCACAGGCCTGCTTAATATCAAGGAATGCATGAAACTCTATGAAAGCACTTTGTAGTTCTGTGGTGGGACTGAATGTAAGAACACTCCGTCTTCTTTTGCCTTTGACCTTAAGAGAAAGTTTGCGAAGGGGTGGGAAGACCGTGTACGGCGACTCGGGCGACTCCGAGCGGCGAGGCGCCCATATGTGACTCGTCGCTCCTGTACACGCACTACGCCAACACTAATTTAAATAGCGACTGATTTCACACATTTTAGTGGCAATTAACCTTATGCTTGAAGATATGGTGGTTGCTTATATAGTTAGCGAACAGCAGAAAGTCGAGTATTGCTAGGCCATCTTATTTGTACTTGGACCCTGGGAGATGACGGAAGCGTAATAGGCACCAGCGCTTTTTAACTCCATAAACTCACTTTACTTACCTCAAAAATGTGTGTTAATAAAATGTTCATCATGCTACAATCCAGCGCTGTTTTACAACTGAATACTGCTGGTGTTGAAGCAGAGCTAGTGATGTAAGTTTTGCCAGCGGGACATGTTCAGCCTTAAACTCGACAAGGATTTCAGACATTTTAATTGTCCATATCATACTCATATTTTTAAAACGTTTCCTTTGGACTCTCTGGAGTCCCATGTTTTAACGCCCTTTTTTGCATTATCCTTTTTGTGATGGACTCTTTCTTCCCAGATTCTTTTTTAATAATAAAAAAACTCAACCCAAAGATGCGATGAATCTCAGAAAGTTAGCGTTCAGATGAAAGGGAAACACTATTCCCAGCTGGGACCTACCGGGGAAATACTATTTTGTGTAAATTACTCTGAACAAACACAGAGCGAGTTTCCATAGAAACCGTGTAATCCAAGAAGCTGACACACCTGCTTTTAATGAAGTAACTTACACACACTTTTGATGACTTTTGCTATCGAGCCCTGTACAGACTCCGACCAGAACTGTGTTTTTTACTGCCAGAAGGCAGTCAAGCACATATTCAAACTATTATGTAAGTTTTTAACCAGCGAGCGGGGTCTGGATTTCAGGACAGGTGTATGTAACATACTGTTCTGGACCTTCAGAAGTGACTGACTGTTTGTTCCTCTGGGTCGGTTAATAGTCTCCTATAAAATTAAATACTAGAGGAATGAAGTTCCAACAGAACCAGGCCCGCTACAAATTTGTCGCTTTTAAATCTTGTGTAACCTATACTTTGTATTACATGTCACAGTATTAAAAAGCCCCAAATTCTAAGTTTGATATGTGACGGCCACTTTATTAATAAAACTAAATCATAGCAAGGGTTATATGTGTTTGCGGCTACCTTCGTTGGCCACAGGGGGGCAGTGAGGCCGCCTGCAGCACGTCGCCCCCTCCCAGCCGGCTGCCACACACACAAACGCTTCCCAGTTCAGTTCCCCATTCAGTAATCAACCAGTTGTAATATTCGCCAAGCGATATTTCGCCTTTAATGTGAACCAACACCTCAGCTTTGCGAATCGTCTCTCTAACCCAAACCCTACAGTTATAGACTACATTTTGTTGAATGTCGTTTTCATAAAAGGTACGATTTGCAAAACTCCGCGAAGAACCGAATTTAATGCAGACACTCGCCCAATACCACAAATGATTAATAAAATAATTACATTCTCTGAAGAACGTGTCCCCGGATCACACGCCCATTTTATCACATTTATTAACTTAATAAAAGGTCGTATGTTGGGGCAGTATAAGTGTATCGGTCATACGTGGCTTGATTTCGCCACTGAAAACAGTTTTTACCCAAATCTAAAGTAATAACCAGAAATAAAATCATTTCATTTGCTCCAATTAACGCTGAACACTCGATGATGACCCTGGTTTAATATATTCAGGTGAATTACTCTGGTCAGGTGATTATGTTTATCAAAGGGAAAATACGAAAACATCACAAACATTGGCAAAATAGTTACACGGCGTAAAATTGTTCATAATTTTACCGTGGCATCGATTCTCCCGTCATTTAATTTTATATTATGGGATGTAGAACAAAGGTGACGTATGGGAAGCACATTATTTCCGAAATCTAAGAAATATGCATCCATCCGTGTAACATTTGCAGTTTCGCTTACACTATACAGTAGATGAGCAAGAAAACAAGCTTTCTGTTTCGAAAGTAAATATATAGTTTAAGCCAATGCAAAAGGAAATAAAGACTATTTAAACAGCGACAACACATATTAATACTGAAAATATACCAGTAGTGTGTTGGTCTGTTTCCAGTTGACGTTCACCGAAATAATTTGTCCATATCATTTTACACAAGCAAATGGCCTTATACTTTTTTATTCCGTGGTTCTGTTTGCACTTTAATTGAAATTAATGTTTTGGATGCTGTTCAGTTAGTCACACATCTGGTGTACATTGCCCAATTCCGTCAATTTAACGTATCGATTGTTATTACTGTGCTAAATTCTTTCTGTTCCATTCCGAAACTGACTACGGTTTCACAACTTTTAACAGCTTAATGACTCATAGTGCTACTTTCCTCTAATTTAATGTGCCAGCGTTATCTAATCGGTCGAGTGAACCGGAGAACAAAGCGCTGCGTGTCCGCGGTGTTATAATTTAATAAAGTCCCGCCGCTGAGGCGAGAAGCAAGGCAAATAGAATGAACAGCCATCCCCGGACATGGGCTATCACAGAGACAGGACTAAGAGGACAATTCTGATAAACACATATACAAACGAGGCTACGTCTGAGAAGTGTAGTCCAAATTTATCGACACATTAACTGTAATTAACGGTTTAATCTACAATTTTCTTTTACTCGACGGCCAGAGTTGAGAGGCAACAGCGCAAATGTTGGGTTTTTCCCTTCCATCGCAGCTTTGTCATTAAAATGCTTTGTCATTGAAATGAGTGAATGGCGCTGAATGCGGTGGCCCGGCTGGAGGAGATTCTGAATTCATCTAATTAGTGTCACGCTTGCGGTTCTGGCACAATCCTCCCTCCGCGACGAGCTGTGGCTTTAGGGTAGCCTGCCTTAAAAAAAGGGGAACATCCCACAATCTAGTCCATGTCAAAATGTGCGCCGAATACAAACAAACGTATAAGTGGCGCCTTGATTGGCTTCCGCGTTTTGCCAAAGCTTGGGCGACGTAGCCTGTGATACACATTCGATAAAATCATACTTCATAGGCATGGATTCCTATTAATGACGCTTCCCTACAAAGTATTAAACATGGCAGAGATACCTTGCAAAACCCCTCCAGTAACACTTGCCTGACTGTGTCTGAAGCGTGAGACGCCCGTGTCTTTGTAGATGTTTAAATTATTCATTATGCAACTGTTGGGGTTCATACTTATTTACATGACAATTAGATGTGTGGGTCATTAGGGCAAAAATAATTGAACGAATAAAATTTCATGTTTCTTACCGGCTCTTTTGATTTTCTTCGGTCCTATCAAAAAAACCTAACAATTATTTCAGCATTTGGCTTGCTGGGGTGCGACTCAGTCTTCTGTTCTGTCTTGTTACGACAATCATGAAAATCATTGCCGAAGGTCCGGTCGCAGGACGATGACAGAACGCTAGTTCTGAGTAGGCCCGCGGTTAGAACACAGAATGAACAAAGTACACGACAGAAGAGCAAAACGTTTTTCTTTTAGTTTTACAAAAACTGCGTATTATGCTGGTATTCCAAGCTATACTCATTTCTTTGTGACTAGTATTTAACCATTTATTTTTATTGTGGACCTACTGCTCGCGCGCTGATGACATACACGTGCCCGAACTCTTAGAAACGGGTCATATTCCATTACATTTTTAAAAACACACCATCCGACCTGCCTGAAAGTACCAAAAGAATTAAACGCAGTCCAAGGCATCCTACTGTTTCAAATAAGCAATTTGCCTTTACTCTGTTTTTCAATTTACGCCAAGAAGTTAATATAATTTAATTAGCAAAGTCCGTACAGAACAGCCATGTGGCAACTGTTACGTGGAAGAGGAATCGGGTGTAGGCCTACATGATGTAAGTGTGTGCATATATATTCACGATAAATAAAATTATATATATATATGTGTCGTATACAGTCCATGTCGTGTTCTGTCGTGTATGTGTGTGTGTGCATAATCAAGATAATGAAAAAACAAACAATCCAATCACTGCTGGGATACCCCACTGGACCTTCGTTAGATGTTAAAATATAGAAAGAAGCCATTTTTACCGGAACGTGCTTACTTTGCCTCCTAAAGAAGCGGATTCCTGCTTTGGAGATTACAAAGGAATGACCTACCCTTATCGTGCAGTGCAACTAAATAACGGATGGAAGCACCAAGATATTTTCAGGTTTTCGGGAAACACCGCTTATTCCTGTTATTATCGCCATCATTATTGTTGTAGCCAAATGCCCCCTCCTGCCAAGATGATTTGATTTAACTTCTGCAAAAGGGGGCAGCTCGCCCTGAAAAACACCTTTCAATAGTCCTCGGACGTCTCAAGAAAAACGTAGGTCTATAGACGGAAGAGCTGCCGTCTGTTCAAATATTATCTTAATAAATGCAGGCGTGTTGAAATGTTATAAAAACCTGTAGAGGCCTGTGTAAACGTCGTAAATGCACACTTCGTACAGTGTTTGGTGGCCACCAATTAGGGCTAAAGCCACGATCGTTTTTCGGGATAAATGGTGTGAGGTGTCCTGAATGTGGACGCTCGGCACTGCGCCACGCCGCCTCACACTGCGCAGACAGCGTACGCGGCGCCCACGAACCTATAGGCAAAGTTTTGTGTCAATAAGATGTGTGGACAAATTACGATGAATAAAATACGTTTCAAGCGTTACATCACCGCTTTCCTGTGTAAAAGGAAAAATGTTCTAAAACAAAGAATAAAGTAGTCTAGCTTAAAACAGCATAAACTTTAGTGAGGACAGACCATTTCAATTACGTTAAGCTGACCAATATGTTTGTTTATATATACGTACGTTAACAGTCAGTTTAAGTTTTTGACAGTAAATAGCAGGGTTTAAAGCATATTACAAAATATATGCTACCAAATATTTATTTTGCTCTCGGAATGTTTTGTAAGTCGACTTCTGACGTATTTTAACGACACAACACTCACCTCACACTTCTTACCATAAATTCACATATAGTAAAATTAACAATGACTTTTTAATTTATTTTGAATACCAAAACTTTGAAGTAGTACTTCTTTAATATTTTTATATGCCTGGATAATCGCTTTCATCCTAATTACCGAGTAAATGTGTCTTGCACAGTTTTACCGGGCCCCAAATAGGTGATACTCGTTCATTCGTGTATTGCATTTTACTTAAATAACAAGCTGAAATGTATATGGTTAGATGGGTCTAAATAAATTGCATGTCGAGTTCACACTTTTCCTGAGTAGCCTGTTTCGCGAACCGTCAACTTCAAGCGTAACGTTCTAAATACACGATCACGCGGGCGGTGCGAGACGCTGTGCAGGTGACTAAAACCACTTCTTTTTTATCGTTTGTCATGGAAAAGTTGCAAGTTTCGCGTGCCCACGCTTCAGTTGCAGACATCGTGCACTCCGTAGATATGTGTCCCTCTAACCTCCACACCAACGTGTCCTTCGTGACACACTTCGACACCAAAAGCCTCAAAAATGATTTTTAAAATGCCCGAAAGCAACAAAGCCGTATGTACAGCGTAAATACAATGGCATGACTTTATTCTTATTTTATTTACAAAAAAATGATGGCAAGGATAAAATCCAGTGGCACAAACATGAAGCATATTTGCGAGCAGGCCCTTTCAGTGTTCATAGGCGAGTGAACATGGTCTTAACTGGATTATTTGCCTGAGTATTTATATGATATTAAGTACAATTGTATTTATTTCAACGTAATCACCAGTCCTAATATAAATACTGAAAAAATGTAAGATTCGTTTACAAATGTATTACATCCACGACATTGGTTTCATATCCGTAGTTGCGTTCAAATAGGCCTAATTTTATATTTGGAAAAAATTAATTTAAAATATACGATTTGAAAACTCTCAGCTTTTAATATGTTTTGAACCTCGAAACTTTGGTCTGTTAAGCATATTTTAAGTTGCAGCGGTTTTATTTGCCAGACCTCTGAATTTTAAAAACGAGAGCGCACAAAGCAAATACCGGGAAAGCACGTGCTGTTAATTTTGTTACCCCCAGAGGAAATAAACCTCCGTTTTGCCGTCGAGAATTAGAAAAGGGCTTTGGTTCTAACATAGAAATGGGATTAGTCGCTCAAGATTTTTTGTCCCCCGTAGTAAAATAGATACTAGAAGATATTTAACTGCGGTGTTGGTTGCTCTTGGGTCAATTCTATACACACTATGCGCGATACTATATTTCTGCAGGACTCATTTACCTATATTAATTCTTTTCCAAATTAATTAACAAATAAATGTACTTTAAAATATTCATTGACGAACAAGGACCAGTTTGGCTTATGCATTAAGACAGGCTATCGACTATACAAGACGCGCGGTTTGTAAATTATTATTTCACTTGCATCTTACATCAGACGTACATTAGTTTATTCATTTTTGCAGTTACATTTTAGAAATAGGGCCTAGAACATTGTTAGCTGCGATGAAAATAAATACTCGCGTTTCTTATTCACTACAGTTCTTGGCAAGCAGAATAGAGCACTGCAGTCATGGAGAAAAGACGTCTCTCGCCCACCTTTTTGCGCAAACCTCATCGTTTTTCACTTCTTGTGCTTTTTTTAAAGTAATCCCTTTGCTTCGCCGGGTGCCTAGCGGTGTCTCGCCGTTAGATGCTGCAATGGGAGCGACACGTGGGGAATTGTTATACCACCGCAAAACGAAGGACAGATGCGTTTCCATTGGAGAGGAATAATCACAAAGCTATTTGTTCCGATAACCATCCTCCGTTCGGCGCGGCGTTTTCTCAACCATTTTCGGGATCCTGGTCATCTTCAGGGGAGGCGCACGTGCAGATAAGCAGCACATTAATAATTCTATGCAAAACACCGTTCAAAACTCGCGCCCCTGATTGAGATTGAATATTTTAAATATGGTGTCAGACGCATTCCCCGTCGTTGAAGGGCTGAATCACAGATCACAAACGGCCCACAGACCACATTTTATACGTGAAAAGAGGTTTGTACGAATAACAGCGCTTCCTGTCTTATTGTCAAAATGTGCAAACATAGCTCATGTATCATGTAAGGGGGATAATTTTGTTAATTAAATACTTAAAAGTTTAGCCTCCAAGCATCAAGGGCGAAATCCCCCTT
This sequence comes from Stomatorhinus walkeri, assembly GCA_026784285.1. NCBI lineage: Eukaryota > Metazoa > Chordata > Actinopteri > Osteoglossiformes > Mormyridae > Stomatorhinus > Stomatorhinus walkeri. The sequence continues at coordinate 2,889,961 of JAODUD010000041.1, read as the reverse complement.
TCCCCTCCCCCTCCTCCAATGATCGACCAGTTCCCCTGAAAGACGCCTTTCCTCCACGAAGGATGAAGCGTTATCTTCGGGAATCGGCATGCGGGAAACACCAGCCGTCCCCCGCTGACGGTCTCAGCCTCTTCTTCGAACATCCGGCGTTTTTCTGGTTATTATTCGGCATCAGCCGGAGCCGCTGTAAAAAGCACACTCTCCTTCGCGTGGAGTCGCGTAGTCTGCGAGGCAGCTGGCTTCCAGGAGAACCATGGAAAAGGGGGAACTACCCCCCTCCCAAAGCAGCCGCTCGAGTAGGCGAAGGGGGAGGGGGCGCGTCTGATAGAGCAGGAGGTAGCCCCGGGTCCACATAAGTGAAGTCTTTACCAGAAAATCCCACAAAACATGCCTGGTATTTAAGGAGGATCTGCATATTCATAAAAGCAGGTGTCGGCAGAAACCAAGCCTCTACGTGTTTATGTGTGGAAATTAAAGGGCTTTCCATGCGCGACAATTGGGTTGGGGTTTGAGTTATTTGGAAATACTTAAAAGTCAATAACACACGTGAGACATTATTAACTGTTGGCCAAACTACTGCAAACAGTGAAACAATACGGTTCGCTAGGGAAACATATTGAAGTCTGAGATTTCGTAACGGTAAATATAAGGAGGTCGAAACGTGATCTTGACGAGATCGTTTCCAATTTACAAGTTGACTAAACAAAATGCGTCCACCTTAACTGCAAGCTACGCCCCCTCGCATTCGGCCAATCGGAGCAGCTCTTCTCTTTATAAGTGGTAAAAATCCTATGTTTGAAGTGTGTTTCAGATGCCGGCGGACGTAACGTTGGGTTAGGTGTGAAGTTAATTAGACAAATGCTGGGCCGAGCAGTCGTAGCATTTTGGATTGGAACCATCTAACCCGGGCGACTGTAGACCAAAATCAGATCAACCCATCCAGAAATCATCTACTTGGGGGTTGGGAGGCGGGGGTGATGGTAGTGGAGGGGGGCGGCTGTAAAAGAGGCGTATCAGCTTAATCACTCTTGGGTAGCGAACAGACACCGTTCACACCTATCTAAGCACACCCTGGAGGACAACAGATTTATTTGCAAGCAAAATATTCCCCGCCCCCAATCCGTATATACCTTAGATGGGTGAACGATTTCGCTTTGTCTTGATGCAAATAGCGTTAAAACCCAGATGAATGGGCACTGCATTAAAAAAAATGGAAAAAAGCGGATGATTTGACGCCGGAGATCATCGCGTCATTATCCTCTTGTTTTTTTTAAATGCCGGCTTATGAGACCTCGCTCGCTCGCAATCACACGCCGATTGCTACTTCGACACGACTAGGAGGATTTATTCCTGTCGTTTTATTACTAATCGCCTTGGACTCGTCGACTCCTGTGAGGGAGCGCATGCGCACATACACGGGTTTTTAAAAGGTGCAATAACATCACGCGACACAATTCCATTTATAGTTAAATTGATTGTAAGGCGACGGCGTAAAAGTGATCCTGGGGATGATTTCACTCACCGAAAATGTGGAAATATATCGCTTCCCAACAAAAATTGATCTTTGTTAAATAAATGTATGTTTAATAATATTAATCCTTTCATCTTCCAACTGCTTATCCTGTAAAGGGTTACTGGGTTTTTGGAACTTATTCCAGCACGTGAATATTAGTGCAACACAATAATAATAATTAATGATGATGTATCTTTCCCGTGCTCAGCCACTGATCACGCAAAGGGCTGCAGGAAATGCAGGTCACAAGCGGAGCCATGTTCTCTGCGTGTCCTGCAGCTTGTCTCAGGCTGCTGCAGTTCCCTCCCGCCGTCCAGATGCAAGTAGTGCAGCACGTTGTTTTGCAGGTGCCGCAGAACCAGCCTGCATATGACGGATGGGCCCAAAAGTAAGTGCTGAGGACTTCAACCACATCCGCGGTATCCAGGGCTGGGTGGCTGTGATCTCCCAGTGAGACCCCAGGCTCATCTCCCACAGGTGACAAACCAGCCTTATACATAGCTGCGCAAGGCACTGGGCATGCAAAGACTGATACCGCATGCTTCTGGCCAAATAGACAGGTATTCATCCATCCATCTTCCAAACCAGCTCGCCCAGCGCCGGGTCACAGCGAGTCTGGAACTATTTACCCCTGCGGGCAATGCAGCAACTCCATTTCGCATTAGCATTTTTTTGGACTCTGGTTGGGGGGGGGGCGAACGGAAGGAAACCCCACGATGACACAGGGAGAGCATGAGCACTCCACACATGTAGAGACTTGAACCCTGGTCTCCGTAGGTGTGAGGGAGTAGTGCTTAGCACTGTGGCAGCCCCGAGACAGGCAGCAGCAAGGGGGGGGGTCATGGCAGTCCAGGCACCTTGGAAACTCTGTGAAGCTCACATGGTACCTCCCCACACACACACATCCCCTACACAATGGTGTCAATCACAGCGCAGGGTGGATACAGGAGGGACCGCTGAGCCGATATGACAATCACACCTCATCGCGGGATTTTTTTTAATGGGATGATTCATGTGGCATATCTAAACATGTCATATTAAACCCCCCCT
>JAODUD010000041.1:2870002-2887265 GCA_026784285.1 Stomatorhinus walkeri | reverse complement strand
TAATATTAAACCCCCCCTCCCCCCCCCCCCCCCGTAAAAGCAACATGCCTGCCAACTGTGGGAATTACGAGCGGGAGTCCGGGGGCCACGTCAGAGCAGCGATACGTAACCGAGGGAGGGGTCTGCAGGTGTGGGTGTACCCACTCCGTGTATAAGGAATCAGCAGTGGCCCGTCTTGTGACCTACTGACCTCGGGGGACGTGCAGGGTGGAGTCAGCGTGGGGGAGGGTGGGGCTACTTGTCTGTCCTTTCTCCTAGCCCCCCCCCCAGTGATGGGTGAGGTTCGGATGTCCCTCAGAACTCCCCGGGACACCTGGCACTTTTGATCTCTTGGCGTGGGGGGGGGGGCACTTCGCTTCAAATGTGACTCATGTTGCTATGGCTTTGTTAGCATGCTGTACCGCAGGATGGGAGTGGGCGGCGGGGGGGGGCGGTGCTGGGCGGCGCTAATGAGCGGTAGCATCTGCTGTAGCTCGCGGGACCTTTTCTAAAAGCCTTATTTTTTTAATACATGCGCAAAGAAGGACGGCAAAGGTCGCTGTACCGCCAGGGCGAAAGCGTGAGCGCCTCCTGTGGACGTCAGTGCTGCCGCGACTTCCCCGGTTAGCGCTGCCGGAACTGCGCGGGGGCCAATAGCAGGAGGCAGGCGGGTCCGCGGGGGAAGTCCTCACCCTCCCCAGCGGGGATCCGCACAGACTGAGAGACTCAAGAATTCATGGTTACGTTCGACCAGACTTTCCATAAAAGGGGATCTCCACCCCCACAAACCATTAGCCAAATACTTTTATTACAACGCAAGTTCATTTTTGACCCTAAGTCTCAAATAACAAAAATGACTCCTTTCATGCCAAACTTTATTAAAAAAGTAAAAGTCGTCACAGTAGCCCTCCTGTGCGCCCCATTTCTACCCCAGCCAATCAGAAGAGCCATAAAAAGCTTAATGTTACAAATATCTTAGCAAGGTTTCTTCATCTTTCCCTAGAATGACTGACCAGGCAAATGAATTCTGTTGTTTTGGGTCCATGTTAAAAGTTCGTTGTTTTCAGATTCGACTTCCGGAAAATTAAATCAGAAATCCCGGGACCTCGGCATATGCAACTGGCGAATACTGGGTCTCCTTGTGCTGCGAACGGACTCCAAGGACATCTGTTTCCTAGCAACAATCAGGAAGATGTGTAGGACAGGGTGAGCGATCCCTCTGTCGTCCATTAGGTCAGCATGGCCTGCTACTCATCATCCACTGTATATAGACCACTCGGTATGGATGCATTTGCACATTGCAGTGGATGGACAGATAGATCAACCCAGCAAACTGTTTTTTGCTTTCACTTGTTTGATAATTACTTTTTGTATTTTTCAGCTTTTACCTCACGATGGCATCTGTCCCTGTACATTTGCTGTCCAGGTTCCAGGATTCTGTTCCCATGGGGACCGTGATTACAAGGTTTATCTAGGTCTGTCTTCCAGCACACGGCCGGTCTACATCCTTCATGCTTGGTGGTGTCTGTTCTGTGTCTGCAGACCTGCCTCCGTCACCCTGCTGACCCGCTCACTCCTCCACGTTGAGAAGTTCGTTATGTTCCAGGCTTGACCCCTGAAACCGAAGAATCGGCCTTGGGACTTTTGGAAGCTTTTGAAGATGGGGGTGTATCAAGCTACCGGGGGCCGTAGAGGAAGATGCCCAGGGCTCTAAGATGGAGACACGGATAAAAATACGGAGTGAGCGGGGGGATGGGAAGCAAATGGGGGGGGGATGTGCCAGAGAGAGTTGGCTCCTTGTTGGCATGCCCACTTCCCCGCCCAACACGTTCATGACCCCCTCCACCCCACCCAGGCAGCCGGGACAAACTTCCTTTCTTCTTGAGAACAAGGGATGCGGCCATAGTTGACCAGAGTCACATGATCATCGCAGCGTTGGCTCTCCCCACCATGTGACATTGCTCCTGATGGGAAGCAGCAGAACTCTGATCAGGAGAGGGGGTGGGGTGGGGGGGGGGGTGAAGTGGAACTGTCATGAGTAAGGAGGCATTTTGGAGCAATTTGCGTCAGACAGTAGTGTCACAATACAACCCTTGTCTGCACCCCCTAGCATCTGTATATAACAGCTGCAATAAAGGAACTTCTCCACTGCACAATATGGCGGTGGGGGCTGGGGGGGGGGCTTTTTCTGCAGCATGCATATACATATGAGTGAATGACACCTTCTGCTGACTTCCTGAGCCCCGCAGAAAGGGCTGTAATAAAGAGTGCAGCTTGAGACCAGGTCCTTCTCCTACTTTCTCACCACGCTCTTCGCGTCCCCGGGAACAGAGGGACTGTCTCCCATGCCTCATTTAATTGCTCTTCAGACATGAAGCGGACATGAATACCCCTCCCTACAGGGCAATCACTGTAGATTATTGACTGTACTTTTGGCTGGAAATGACACCGACCTCAGCAGAGGACCTTCACGAGCTGGAGTCTCAGCTTATCACTGCTCTTGCTTTAGTGGGTATATATAAAGCCGTCGTACCTTTGCATGTTTAAATGTTTTTTTTTTTTTTTGCTTGAGGTTAAGTCCAAGAAGGAGTGTCTGTATTGTCTTTTGAAAGATATACATTTACAACGTATTCCTCAGTTTGAAAAGGCCCTGTCTCTAGGGGCCCCACAACCTGTCGACGCCCATCTCTGTCAAAGTGAGACTCTCAGACACACTCAATTCTTTCTTATAGGGCAGCTTTCACCCAACCACAATACAGCTGTTTCTTCTTGTGCTTAACAAATCTAAACTGTTTGTGTTGTTATGATTTTTTTTGGGGGGGGGGGGTTCTAATAATCGGCAGGATGGCCTGGAAGTCACATTATGGGATGGTAGGGGTCCCATCACCATGGAGATACAGGGTGTAGTCCTAGTGTGGGCAGGGGGGGCATCTGTCTAAATGGACCAGAACCACTTAGACATATTCACAGAGCATCCACTCATTCACTGCACAATCCACTGCACAACCCACTGCACAAAACTATTATTTCTGAAAGACTTCTATGAAATTACGTGTGATACATTCCATGACATTCTTTGCACCGTCACTGCTTTTTGTTGTATACTGTTTATTGTATCAGTTTATTATTGTCTAAATGTCTGTTTTATTGTCTAAAGGTGTGTGTCGTGCCACTGTAAACCAGCAATTTCCTTTGGGAGGAATGAAGTATCTCCCTGTCAGTCTTCCCACACTGCAGACTCCATTTCTTGAATGTCATTTTCACTGCAGTCGTAGAAGAGTAGGGGGCTGTGGTCAGATGGAGGGTTATACACTGATGAAGGACTGTAGCAGGTACTGCATAATGAATGAATGAATGAATGAATGAATGATTTTTTCTGCATAGCACTTTGTACATCTCTTTGGCACAAGGAAGATAACACACTGTATAGCCTTTAAGGTGGGTCATCTTGGGGAGGGGGGTGGATGATTACAGCTATGAGAGACGTCTGAGATTGGGAATAGGGGGGGCGGGCTGTAAAAGGCTGAGCCAGTGAGAAATGGGCAGAGGGGTGCAGACCCCCCTGACCCTCCCGGTGGCGGCTCTCTCCACTGCACACAAACGGAAGTAAGTCGCTTGTGGTTTGTTTATCCCTCTCCTCCTGCCTCCTCCTGCCTCCTCCTGCCTCTTGCCCCTCCCTTCCCGTTCTAGCATTCTTTGAAACTGATCAATGTCTCAGAAATAAGATCATGCCCCCCCCCCACCAAAATAACTCCATTGTCTCCATGCCAGTCCTGAGAACGGCAGCTATCTGATGGATGCCGCGATCACAGGCTGATTTATTGACCATTTGCCGTTTGATCTGTCCCCCGTTCCCTTCCCTTTGTCCGTACGGGACGCTCCTTCATTCCACAGAAACATGTTCGCAGGCCGCCTCTGTGAGCACGTGTTCGCGTTCGGAACCAAAGCAGATGTGAATATCAGCTGACATCGTAATTCCGCCCAAGTCAGCTCCTACAAAGCTAACTGGGGGGCTGCCCCCCCCCCCCCAGGGCTTGGCTTGCTTGAAGAGGAGGCCAGCAGCTTATTTAAATGATGCTGGAGATTGGGGGGGAGGTGGGTTTACAGACTGGTTTAAAATAAATACTTGACGCGACAGGGTTGGGGCGTGTGTGTGTGTGTGGGGGGGGGGGTGTTTGTTTGTTTAACACTGGACGGGTAGAGCCATTGTGCATTTTAATCTGCTGTTACTCCACCGCGGTTTCTCCCTGTAATTGTGGTAGAAACCAGCAACAAACTTAAGGTCCATTCCATAATTAGTGAGACGTACGCAGGCATCCTGGGGACGGTGTCGTTACACATGGACATGCTCCTTCCGCTGTAGAAGGCCCACCGCCAGCCCCCTCTGTCACTAGGGACGGACCCGGGACACAGACCCCCCCGCCCGGAAAGCTCTCCACACCAAACACCCCTGGATCGGCCTTACTGTTAACTCAAACATTCCAGCACATAAAGGGTAAGAATAGTGTACATTTCTCTGGATCAATGTATCAGCCTTGCGACAAATAACTTTTTCCTCCTGGAATCCCCTGAGGATAGCTATTTAACAGAAATTAGCAAGTTGCCCTCATAATAACAGTTGAACTTTTACTTATTTTATGCTAAATATAAGTAGCACCCTAGTATATTTCTGATATCTTAAAGTCCTTTAACCGAAAGGTTACTGGTTCAGTTTCCTGTAGTGGTCGAGCTTCACCTGAATGGGTCTGGTAAAATTTAAAATTTAACCTATCATTGGAAAAAGAAGTGGAATACCTAAACTGTATTTTTCATCATCATGCTGTGATTTAACATAAGATGAACAGATAATTAAGGTATCAGACTAATAGCAGTTTCATAATAATAATAACAGCGATAAGTTTATACTTAAAAAGAAAGACATTGTTTAATCATGTGTACTGAGGGAATTGCATAACATTTTTTCCCTCTTGCATGGGAATAAGCGCTTTAAACTTGTGGTTTAATGGAACGGCCGTACCTCAAAATTAGAGCACGCTGAAACTGATCGTACGGAAATTGCGAGCCTGGCGCCTGCCGGGTGAGGTAAGGGTTAAATGCGTGACGTCACCTTTCCCGGGGCGGTGACCTTAAAGGTAGGGGGACACAGATTTGCTCCGGGGATGTGTGGGAAATTACTCATCGCCTTTAAGGCTTAAATCCCCCTTTAAGGCTGCAAACTTTGGCACTAATCGCTTTGGTAACTGTTTTAAGAACAACTTGACAAGGGAAATTAGGGAATTATTTTCTTTTTGTTCTTGGACATAATTTTACGCCAAGGTAACTCGACGTTTTTGAAGTAAACGATCGATGGAATCGAATGTGTGTATGTGTTATTCTTCATTAATCTTTCCTTATCTTGAAGCGTTGAGTCGTCGGGGAAAAGTGTGACCGCTGGATTCTTCATAACAAGGGCAACGGCGATATGATACGCGTCTATTTATCCATGCCTACATATTTGAGCACATCTATTTTAAAACGGTGAAAAGCTGATATTGTAAAAGAAGGGAGGGCATTGCAAAAACAGCCATAAAGTGGATTAAAGTTATGTGTCTGGTGCTGGCTACGTGTGCGTGCGTGTTTGTTCGGTGGTCTCTTCGTACCCGTTTGTCGGAGCAGTTTTCCTGGTTATAACGAAACTCGCGTAGGAGCCCTGCAATGCACTTTCACGCGTGAGCAGCAAGGAAAGCGCTGTTTTTAATCGCGATCTCTTAAGGATTATCACCGGGAGTACTTTGATAAATGGTTGTCTCGGGAATGGGGGATGGGGGTACCAAAAATGGAAGCTTCGTGGCAGCACCAAGCAGCAAAGGTGGGGAGGGGGGGGGGTAGGGTTTTTCCCAACAATCCCTGCAAAAGTCCGGTTCATGACAACAATCAAATACATAAACAAAATAATGACACGAGGAAGAAGGGGAGGGGGACCGTGCGTTCATGATCAGTGTGCACCCTCCCCCAATTAATAAAAGCAAAAAGCAATGGCCTGTATTTGGAAAAGAGATTAGATTTCGTTCGTCTCTCCATCAATTTTCTGTTTAATGTCACTGAGCTCCATTGTAGGAGAAGAGGACGCGTCATCCTGCCATAAATTTGTGATTATAGAGGCTAGAAGACGTTGTTGGTCCTATTCGGACGGATTTGCTTCGCGCGTAGAGCTAAAGATCAGTTGAAGTGGAAGAGAGAGAGCGAAAGGGAGAGATCGAGGTAGAAACAACAGCCATTCTTATTTGCTAGATATCCGGGAAGGAAAATAAAGACCTCCGTCTGCCGTTACTACATCATAAATAAGAAAAATATAGACACTGTCTTATAACAATCATTTGTTATTTTATTGAATTCCCAAGCTTTTTTAGCCTCTTATTGGGCCGTAATTGAACGAAACTTTAGAGTGTTTTCCCTCTTTTTAAAAACGGGATTTCTTGTTTTTTTTTTTAGCCATGTATAAGTTGAATTACAGATTGTTGGTATGCCGGTTTGGGTTTTTTCTGCATGGACTGTCGTTTATCTAGGTAGGTGCTTTCTGTTTTCCACAATTTCATTTATCATTGTCGTTATCGTTTACCGAATTGCAACGACAAAATATGTAACTATGATCCAAAACAAATTTGAAAAGTAAACACCGTATTCTTACCAATTAATCACCGCCTCTGCAGTTAAATGCGCTAAAACTCCCGAGCACGTGTAACAGATTACGGCTATTATTTAAGCCTCTTTGTTGATGTTTTATGATGCCATATGACATGCAAAATACATTTTTACTAAACTTTCGTGGTTTCAGTTGCTGAAAATGTGCATACTGAAAGGCGACCTCCGTCGTGTGTAAATATAGATGTAAAGCAGTTTGTAATGTGTAATTTGGAGCTTTCACAAGCAATTTTTAATTTTCTGCAATTACTACGGCTAGAGCTTTTTGTGAGCCTTTGACGGCGGTTTAGTCTTTACAGAACCCTTATTAATTTTGAATATCCACGCCTCATTTGACAAAGCAATACAGAGACAATTCACACGATAATGTGTAATTCACACTGGAATAGCAGACAAACGAATTGGTTTTACTTCAGAAATCAAATCGGCAGTCTACGCGACCATTTCGGTGTAACAATAAAATTTATTATATATTGTTTACAATGAGTTAGTTTTAGCGAGAAAAAACAACAATACTATATCAACATTTTCTGTAATGACCATTAATTATTTTATATATTGATATAAAGTCTCATGTTAGTAGAAAAGCATAACTTTATCCATTACCTATCTATATTAACATAATCGTGTATTGTATTTATTAACAAAATGTAACATTTATTACTGCAGTATCTCGTAATGTATTATATATCTTGTTACGTTTTATCCTTGTAGGGTGGAGTGTGGACACGCTATATTTATTAATTTCTGGAAGCTGAATTTGTCTTAGCCGCGAATATTGCCGGCTTTATTATTTATTCGCGCAGTATGAGGGCCATGAATTATCTGGGGTTGTAACTTCCACCATAGTTTCTTGCATTAACTCCGTGACTTTTTTGCTGGAATGGGTAGCTCTGCTTTGCGTTTCTTTTAGCAGAAAACTGTAGAAACTACTCATGAGAAACAATGTAATCGGCAGGCTGCAAGGTTAAAAGCTCGCGAGGTCATTTTGCGCTGCCTACATACACATATTTATCAGCGTAACAGCTGAATGTGCCCGTGTATACAGGCATTTGCAAATTAATTACATGGGACTTACTTGTGTGTTTTGCATTTGCTAGTTTGAATGAAAGTCACACTGCCTCTTCGTTTTAACGTTTCGTTTAAGGTTGATATGTTTAATTGTAGGGTCATTGATTCCCAAGGCCGGCGCCGTCTCATTACTGGCCTACAATACTATCAAGGACTGGGAGAACTGGACCACTGCGTTTTGGATTCTTCTTGCATTGCAATAGAGATACATTACATTACATTACATGACATAGACACGTTGTAACACGTACCCTCTGCTTATTTTCGTTGCAGTGCTGGTAGCAATTGTTCTAAATGATTTCTTTAGGAGTGTCTATTATGCATTTCTTTGTATAACAGTGCACAAAAATATGACTTTGCATAACTATATACTTTTGGGACAAGGCCGGACTCACGTTATCAAGGGCAGAATTGTTGTATCTCCCTTTTTCATCGCTGGTTTGAAACGCGGTAATTCGCCATGCAGAATTTAGACGAGAGGCGTCACAGGTTGCAACACTTATTCGGACGCACACTGTAAATGTGATCGTTACTCAAACATTTGCGTAATTGTGACTGCAGTTGTAATATCGCCGGGTTTTGTAATATCGATAATCAATCCGTGTAGCTTGTCATTGCGTTTAGATGCATTGCTATTGTATATAAAATCAATTACTTTCATGGAGACAGATTTCCGGCGGACTTAAGGCGTACTGCCTTTTGCCGCTTTTTCACTGTACATTTTAAGTGCACCCCACCGTCCGAGTCTCGGAGCCGTTGTGCCGCAGCGTTTGTATGTGTGCGTGCAAATTATGTTTTACAATTTAGGAATTTGGCGTACGGTTGTATTGCTCGAATGCCATGTTTAAAATTAATGTACTTCTGCACTAGAGCGCAAGTGGTTTCAATTGTCTCAACCGGCTACTTTTAGGCAGTCAGAGGTACAAATGGCTCAAACCCAATATCAACTGTCAAACTTAGTAAGCTTAGTTTCCTTGACTCCTGACAAATTATGGACGTTTTGGTGTTGCTCAGTGTATCACACAATGTAATCAAATTCACAACAATTCACATGATACCCACATTAAATATACCGTTGAATATACCTAGGATTGATTGCCTACTCGGATCTGCATAGCCGTTCTGTCTGCTCAGATAATTAATAATTAACAGCTGTATTAGAAGTCATGAAAACATACATATTTCACCCAAAACATCAAGCAGACCAGCACTTTTTACTACGTGACCGATCTTTTGAGAAATTTCAAGACATTTCAAGACATCTGTTGGTTTCTAGGCGGCACCGATGTGGATCGGTCAAGGGAAACAGTCCAGACAATTTTAATTAATTTGGTTTGTTTCTTTGTTTGTTTGTTTGTTTGACCTTCATTTATTTACCCTACCAACCTACACTATGGAGTCTTTCTCATGCCACCGATAATTTACAACCTTGTTGTTACAACAGGTAGATTTCGTACAGGGTAAATGGTATAATCGTAGATATCTTTATAAACGTAAATACTAACATTTATTTTGAACCAAACTGGGGTGGTTGGCCGTATAACATTGCATCACTTTCACTTTAATTTCCAGGTTACAGTTAAGTGCGAAAACTCCACAATTATTGGATTTCTTTAATGCTTAATTTCCTTAAAGTAAATTATTAGCTCGGAAGCCTTGTGATTTATAGAGATTACCAGGGAATTAAATTATTTGTTGTTTCGGATGCGACTGCGAGGTAAATACGACGTACCGTCATCGCGGACACTGGTCTGAAACGGGCTTCTCAATGGCCGTTTCGAAATCTGACATCTGAAGGACACAGTCCGCTGAGCACGCTAGATATTCATTTCCATGTTTATTTATTTTAATATACTCGCTTTTCTGAATTTTATAGAATAGTGTAACTGTAAAACATTACGTCCTAGTCTATAAAATCAAGTAATTTTTATTTTTGTCGACATTCGACAAAAAGGTAAATCTGACAAACTTCAATGTCTGTTAGGCGAACTTCCCCCTTTTAACATTACGCCGCTTTTAAAAATGTTTTTTCGTGAGCAGCTGTAAGAGTTGACTCCCAATTGCGACACAGCATGATTAATACATACCGCTGCATTCTCCAAATAGTATCCTAATATGAGTTTGCACGAGTGTTCATTATTGAATTAGAATTGGTTCGACAATTTTAGGCTACAATTATTCATTTTAATTTCATATTTTTCAACAACACAACTGTTTTCAAACTGCACCGTGCTATAAAGTACGTACGTGTTACGTAAAACCTCATGCATAAAATTACACGTGAGAGATTCAGATTTTCCGTTTTATTTTATATTGTTGGATATATTTAATCATTATTTTCGAATTTACCTCATCTGATAAAACAGGTCATAATAAAGGCAGCTCTGAGAAGTCGTGCGCTATTTATGAGTCGAACTGAAACCCTATAATTGAATCCAGATGGGTTCTCCTATTGATAACCCAACACAATACCGGACCGGATTCCCAGGCCTGTGTCGGCCACTGCGTTGCAAATGGGCACTTAATTTTGCTCATTCATTCTTATACGAATATATATATATATTCGTATATGAATATATATACTACACACACCTAGGCGTATATTTAATTTATTTAATTACTTGCCTTGTCTCTTTCAACAATTTATTTATAAACATTTATTGACTTTATGAACAGATTACGTTCCATCAACGTACACATCATGGATTTTTTTTTGTATCATAAATTCAAACCACGTGGCTTCTCGATGAACGTGACACGTTCTTTGGACGCTTCCATTAATACTGGACGCATTCTTCTTTTTCCCTTCCTGTTAATACTCGTATGTCGCCTCCTCCACAGACGAGACCAATACCGCTGAAACACTACAAGTGAGTATCGAGGTTCAACCAAAATCAAAATCTTAGTTATCACAAAAATGTATGGCATTTCTCAATTTAGGGAGTAAAGAAGCATTTTTGCCTCAAGACTCTGTCGTGCAATATTCTAAATTAAAGCAATGGAATGGACATCGCACAAGATGTTAAAATTAATTCAGACATTGAATAAATTTAGCCTGGCAAAGGAATATATTTAGTTCTGGGATATAAGGCTCTGCATAACAGCTGTATTTTTACCTTTGAGGTGGAAGAGAGAGTCCTTTTCGAAATATACCTGACGAGTATAGACCACACGTGTCAGTGATAAATTCGATAATGCTGACTGTGTAAAAAAGCTATATGAAATATCAGGGCTTTCATAAATTGTTACACAATACGAACCGTCAACGAAAGGCCCATGTGCCTCTTGGAGCGTAATTAATATTGTTCTGTTTATAGCAGCAACAAAGGTGTCTTCGTTTTATTTTTCGAGAGGGTGAAAATAAACAAGGTCGAACTTCATTATTCATTAAGATATATTCATTTGTCTGAAACCTATCGGAGTGATGCACAGTCTCAATGATTGCGTTCTTTCGTACTTTTAGACTGTCTTCCGGAAAATAGCCTAAGTTTAGGATTAGGCCTGGTTTATATTGGGAAATACGACGTAACACCATGATTGCAGTATGTCATTGAGATTCGCCGTTCTTTAAGGATGTTGTAGGTGTTAGGCCAGACTCCTTTAAGGTAAAGCATTACCGAAGCCTGTATTTCTTAAACGCCTCGCTCTAATAGTTACAATCCATCGCTGGGAAATTTGGAAAACTTAAGACGAATTCAGAATAGTACATAAATACCCGAGAGTTATACTATCTTACTGCTATCGTCCTACCTCAACGGCCGACAAGATTCGCTAAGTATACTTACTTCTAACGCTGAACTATTAATTAGGCAATAAATTCAGATAAGTAAATGGTGACGTGCGGAAATTCAGACCTTCCAAAATATTCACGTAAACCCTCCTTCTTTAAGGTAGACCTGTACATACAAACATGACGTACAGGTCAATCTGTGGATCTATTTTAATTAAAGCACCGGTCGGTCGGGTGGTTACCTCCTTACCACTGTCCCGTGAAGGACGGCCAGTAAGCGCAAATAGTTTGAGTACAAGTTGAGATCACTCTTAATACACGAATTTGTCAATTGTCGCATTTTCTTTGGAAATTTGCGGAAAAAGTAAAGCCGAGATGTGGACGTCTGGTGTGTATAGTTTATGAAAGTGTGATATTAATTAAATTTCCCTAATTTCATATGCAATGTTACACGATCCCTGCCACACACACACATATATATATATATATATATGTGTGTGTGTGTGCGTGTATATCAACTGGGATCTTCATTGTTCATAAGAAACAGACAATCAAAAACTGTCACATAAATAAAAGATGAGGACAACAGCTCACCCAACCATCCGTTTTTACGCCTTAAATATGTGTAATTGTCTAAAACTGTCACAGAGGCAGACACCCACTAATGGGCTATTGAAAAAACCTGCGCTTAAACGTGCCGTTTTAAAAATCGCCATGATTTTCTCATTGTGGCCAAAGAGGAATTAAAATAACCGTTTTGTTTCCTTATGCGATTCCCAAGGTGAATCCACAAAAATGGCACTCAGTGTCAACAGACTTCTTAGTTATTTTAAAGGGAAAAGACTCGCTGGCGGGCTGGGCTGGGGTGGGGTTCCCTCGGAGAGGGGCTCTGGGCGCGAAGACCTCCGGCGGTCCCACGCACTTCTCCGTTAACGTTTACTGAATATGTTATATTATATCACTCGCAAAACCCAGTCGCTTAGTCCAGCACCGAATATCTAGAATTCGACGTGTCAATTATTTAGAAGACCTGGGAAATCCCCCCCCCCCCCCTCAACAGGCGTGGTTAGCAGTCACCTCCAGATTCCGGGCACTCCTGAAAGTAACACACTTCAGAGGCAGGTTTGGAGGGATATATGATAGGAATTCTTGTTTTTAGATGAGAATTAACCGACGGCTTGTAAACTGGATATTGCGGCCCCTCCAGTCTAAGCTGGCGACGAATGGCCCCTTCCAGTTGTTGGATGCGGGTGGAGGGCCGGGGGAAAATGTCAGTCAGAGACGCTTCATTGATCAGGGACAATCTCCTTCCCAGGACTGGTCTGTTTCAAGAGCAATCAGTCACTCTGCATTAATTATCCCCGCGTCCGTCTGTGGGGCAGTGGAGGGGAGGAAGAGAGAAAAGCCCATCCGTGCGCGCGCCTCTATGTGTGTGTTTGTTGTGCTTTCTACACAAAGAGACCCACATCCCACCTTTCAAGTTAAGAAAAAGCTCCGTTAAAATCAAGTAATAAAGGCTTCCCTCTTCCCGGGAGCTAAATTAAACGTAGACTGCCGTTTTAAACGCAAGACCTTTTGTAAGATATGGAGAAGGTACCCAATTTTTCGGTATTGTTCTAACGTCAGTAGTCAGATGTTTGACACAATAAATTGAATGTAGGCGTAGTGGAAGTTGGCTGTTAATGTAAATGTTACGACACGAATGTATGACAATCCCGATATATAATTAATAAAAAATATTCGGCGAATCTCAAGTTGCATAATTCAACAGCGTATGTAAGCTTTGGATATTCAGCACCCATATGTGTAACACTATTAACATAAGCGAGCGTGCATACTGATTTTTTCCCAAGTGAAACGTGCAACGCGTACTAGTTTCAAATCCTTAACACGCAGTATCTTCCACTACAATATCGATAACTATTGTCGATTTGTGTGTGTGTGTGTGTGTGTGTGTGTGTGTGGGGGGGGTTCTGGTAGGAAGCAAGTCAGTCCCAGGTCATGGGGTCACAACCCTAGCGAAATACACAGTGGCGTGCAGATCGTAATATGATGTAACAATAGCGTAATTACACGCAACGCAGAAAAAGAGTTACAATTTACAGGGTTCTCGTACTTTCTTTTAAATCCTCGCACCGTGCTACGTTGTGCTCGGCTAAATGCATAATGTGTTAGACCGACCGGCCTTGTCAGCCAGCACAGGTAACATTTAGAAGTAAAAGAACCATTTTACGCTGGCGTCAATGTTATCAAAAGTAGCGTCGCGGCTCTACACCAAGGAATGAAAGGAGTGAATATTTCTTTCCCTCCAGCACTGGAGCGTAAAACATCTTTGGTGGCACAAGAGCACAGAAGGCACTTTCCTAACCCGCAAAAAAACTATAGGTTTCAAACTCGCAGAGGTTAATCGCTATATTACATAATTGTCCCCTACACTTCCCCCCTCCATTAACCAGAACTTCTGGAAATAATTTATATTATGTACAATCCATTCATTTTCTAAATGAATTTTATTAAAATTGTAAAAAGTCAACTGAATAGATCGTTACAAATCCAATACATCCGCAGTATACGCTTCCTCCTTAATGATACAATAAAAAAGACACGATGACTAACGGCAGATCCGTGTTACATCTGTGCCAACCACCTGTGGGTAAATATTCGTTTATTTAAAATGCACAATAAAACAGATATACGGACACACCGCAAGCTGCAGCCCCAAAGCGGTACAAACCGCGAGAAACGTAACTTTTTTAAAAGACAGACTGAATAATAAAAACGCAAAATTAGCAGGGTATTAATGGCTGGGGAGAACATGTATTACAACACACAAACATCTATTACCAGTAGGTTAGAAACACACCGAAAAGGACATTGTAACTGTTAAATTAGAGTAAAACGAACAGAAATTAAACGTCGTTTAAAAAAAAAACTAAGGCACTGTAGATCACAATCGGTGCACAAATTCGGTCAGATCCGTGAAACCGCGATTAACAAAAACCCACCACCGACTTTCCGCAGTTTCCAGCAACGGTACTATATGCAATACTTACTGTGTTTTTACTGTATTCTCCCGCCCAGTTATAATATCTTTGACCATTATATTAACTCCCCCAATAAATCACGACGACATCTAACCTCACAAAATTATTGTACGACATAAACCCTGTTAAGGAAATAACTCCACTGTATATTTCTCTCTTGATAGCCCCCACCTTTCTTTAGCTGCAGTACGCAGCAGTCGCGTCCGTTTTTTACCCAAATCCTAACTTTAGTATTTCTGAGGTTAATATCCCGTCGGGTTGGGTAAACACCGCACCGGCTCGCACCGCTCGCGGAGATCTGCATTCTGACACTAACCGCTGCGTCGTTGTTGCATCGAAGTAATTCGAACATCTAGCTTCGTTATTTTAATACAACGTGTAATTTCCCCCTTTTTACTGTATTCCCTTTGATTTAGTCACTCCCGACTCCCCTTTGGCTCTGAGGCCAGCGGGTTTCGCCTAGGGGACGCCTTGAAACAGCCCCTCCTTATCTCCTTTCATCATCCAACTGTGGGTCGCCTTGAAACCGCAGGTCCAGTAATTGCTTTTTTCAGGCAGCCCAGTGCGGACTGGCCAACAGCCAATCAGAACCTTGTTTACACTCTGTGATTGACAATAGTCTGGCAGCTCTCCAGCCAATCAACGGCGGCACTGAGTGATTCTCCAGTTTTTAACCCTTTGTATTCCTGTGAAATATATAAAAGTCCCACACCGTTGAACAATTTTAATCCCATCCCTGTATAAAAACAAACGCTTTGAAATTAAACCACCTGTCTCCAGAATCCACAATTGACACCGTGTATATACGTGTATATTCTGTTTATATAACTCATTTGCTTGATAAAAGTATTAAGAAGGTAATGAATATATCATTTATCTTTGGATTTCCACCATCTTTTCACCACCTTATTGTTGTTAAAGCTCAATGGACTGTACATCATACCTAATGTGAGTCTAAACATCCATAATAAAATACAAAGGAAATTGTCTTGAATAAGTGTAATTCAATTAACAACAGTAATTATACATCACTTTCAAAAACTGACAAACTTAATTTTGGACCTGATTACGTTGAAATTAAAATCGTATTTGTTAGTTCGGTAAAGGTTCCGTTCATTGTTTCGCAGCACACAATGAAATGTCTACGTTTTATTTATTACTGGGTTGTGAATTCCTATTTCAAATTCTTTCACTTCAAACAGCATTGCTAATCAACCTGGAAGCCTTGACAGGCTGATAACTTTTTCACTTCTCTGTGACTTAAAATGAAACTGAGACGTTAGGGTTGTCCTAAACTACTCAATGTCAAGGTCTTAGTTTTCAGTCATGATTCTGAAATTTAATGTAAGCTTTTAAATACTTATCGTCATGGGATTTAGACCTAGCGTAAAGTATACTTAAGTTGATTATGTTGGTTAGTATTATTATTATTATTATTATTATTATTATTATTATTATTATTTGTGGATTTCCAAGGTCAAATCCACGTGAAGTACTTCACATCAGACACGATGGAGTGGAACCCCTCACGGGAGCCCAACCAACAGAAGTTGCAAATTTTTGTCCTTAATAACCACGCTTCCTGGTAGCTATAAAAACATCAGAATTCATTTCATAAAGTCATTCTGTGGAATGAATACGGGACACAAAGAAAGGGAAAATACCAGGCTACATTTCCCAGGATAACATAAAACATAAATATAGGAGCGGCACAGTACAGCACCAAATAAGTGAATGTAATGTACCAAATACGTAATCTATAACGAAATTAGTAATCTGACTGCAGTTATCAGTCTCATAATTTTGTGAGTATCGTATGAAGCGCGTGCTTTTCATGAATGGATAAAAATATATTTAGAAGCAACCAGTTAAATTCTAAGTCTCGGATTTGTACGATGGCAGACAGATGTGGATATTTCGCTGAAAGTGCTTAGCTTTTCAGTGCCATGAATGAAGTTTATACAATAGGCATGGAAAACAAAATACGCGAGAACATTCCAAGACTTTGGCTCGAAAGATAAACGGAGTTATAAAGCTCCAAAATGGATTGCGGGGAACTTTCCTCCTTCCATTTACATATCTACATTAATACAGGTTGCCTTCTAGGTTGCGCAAGGCATGCTGCGCAATGGGAAAGCATGAAACTGGCGCCCGCCATTCTATTTAGTTATTCCAGCTGCTATGCTATTGGCTCATCAAAATGTCCAATAGAAGCTGCTGTTTATGCCCAGGCGAACTGCACGAGCTTATTAGCATTCAGATATCCGACCAATGGGCTGACGCGTGTACGTTCGCCCCCCCACCCCTTCCTCAGTTGAGTGGCGCTAGCTGTTAGAGGCATCGGGAAAGAGATGCTGTTTGGAGGAACCTTCCTCGATTCGCTAGTAGCTCGAACTCGGAGCATCTATACTTCAACTACAAACAGCAGACAAGGATGCAACCATTTCCACATTTTTCAAAAAAAAAAAAATCATTAATGCATTAATGTTTTTATTGACTTTTTTAAATTCAAACATTTATTGTTATGCAAGGAATAACTTACCAGTAAGTAATTTATTTATTTATTGTATATTTTTCGGATGTGTAATAATAAAAATATGCTTTCATATGCCGTTTTACAACATTCTTTCTAGAATCACACGACTTATATAATTTTATAAATTATTTTTAGCAGAAAAAATAAATAAGATTAACCTCTCAAAGTATAACAGATTGATAAATTTATGGTGTGTTTATGCGTCTATGTACACTATACTTT
>JAODUD010000041.1:2819857-2831251 GCA_026784285.1 Stomatorhinus walkeri | reverse complement strand
CTGGGAGGATCTAGATCTAAAAAGGGGGTGGGAAGAAAAAAGAAAAAAATAAGACAAAAAAAACGGCGAGACGGAGTGGCACGCGGTATTGTTGTTTTGCAGCGATGGCACGGGCAAACAGATACGAGCCCCGGCGTAGGGCGGCCTGGGGCGGCGTTCCAGCAGGATTAGGCGGCGCAGCTGTCTGTGCTCCTGCGATTAGTC
Source organism: Stomatorhinus walkeri (assembly GCA_026784285.1). Taxonomy (NCBI): domain Eukaryota; kingdom Metazoa; phylum Chordata; class Actinopteri; order Osteoglossiformes; family Mormyridae; genus Stomatorhinus; species Stomatorhinus walkeri. Next base: position 2,831,047 of record JAODUD010000041.1, on the reverse strand, counting down.
CCTGTGTCGCCTGCCAAACCCCCTCCAACCACCCATTGTGGCGAATGGGCCACTCTCTCTGAGTAAACACGGCTTTGATGCACCCCCGTGCCATCAATCCACCCCCCCCCAGGTCTCCGCCAGCGCCAACCTTTGCCCAACACACCCCAGTGGTGGGGAGCTGGCTGCCCCTTTTCTGTGGTAGTGGGGGGGGGGGGGTTACGTTTTGGCATTGTTGCTGCCTGCGATCTGATCCGCCTTTATCTGCGTGAGTCAGCCAGTGCTTCCGGATGCGGCGGTGTAATTAAAAGGGAAACGACGGAGCGAGAGAAGTAGATAGAGGGAGAGAGAAAGAGATTCACAAAAGCCAAGAAATGACAGAGAGAGGCAGACAGAGGCAGAAAGAGATTCACACAACCTAAGACATCCATGGCAAATAAAGGCTTTAGGTTTGACTTTTTTCTGTTTCCCATCTCATTCACTCTTCCTTCACGGCTCCCTCCATCTTTTATGCTCTGCCTTTTTTTCCCTCAGGATTTTGTTTCTGTTTTTCCGGTTCTTGCGCTCAGAGACGAGCGCGCAGACACGCACTCACACGCCTGTCTATAGACACGTACCCAGTTTGTGGCCATGGCCGCGTCTTGTCTTGAGATCCATTGACAGCCAGAGTGGAATTCCTGGTGTGTGAACATATGGGGCCAATCAAACCATTCTGGATCTGAAGCAGACTCATGTTCCTGGTCGGGGTCAGATCTACCTTTTCAGGGGCCCTTGGCAAACCTTAGCCTAGGCTCCCTTGTGTTGATTGGACCCTAGGCAGCTGGTTAGTTTGCCTATGTCTGGATGTGGCCCTGGATGTGGCCCTGGATGTGGCCATGGATGTGGCCTCACTCATGCGCTAACCTTACACAGCATCGAGAAACAATCGCAGAGTATCATCAGGCTATTAACCTGTTTACTTTGGACGCCGCAGTGGTCAGGCAGGGGCATTTTCTAGTTTAGTTTGTCATTTTCTCCCTTTCAATGATCTAACTGCCTCCCAGGCTTCAGGAGTACTACCTGTATATCCTGGCTAAGAGATTGAGCCCCCCCCCCCCACACCGAACCTCTCTCTTCAGTCAATAGACCTTTTTCAACGGCAACTATTTTTCAACACCAATTGAAAAGGCCTTCATTGAGCATGGGGAGTCTGGCCCACCCAAAACCATGAAGCTGGACAGCCACTATTAAACAGCTGCCTCTGTTTCTCTTTTGTTCTCCATTTTACTTTTCTTTGAACGGGTTACTCAGCATGTCTTGAAATACCAATCACGAATTCCAGCCCTTTCAAGGAGGGCCGAGGCTAGAGACCTGGCCCAAGATTAAATATGACTTCCGCTCTGGTTACTGCATTGATGAAGCTAGATGTGTGTGTGCGCTTGCGATGGTCTGGGTCAGCGTTTGAGTACAAGCCGTCCTGTAACTTAAATGAGCCATCGTTTGAATACATCCTACTTCTTCCGCTCTCCAGATCCACATCAGCCTTGAAAACAGAGGCTCGCTCTCTCCCTGTCTGGCTCCCTTGGTGTTAAACGCAGCTGCGGTCATAACTCGGAATCAGATTCGGGATTCACTCCCAAGCAGCTACAGAGGAGGCTTTGTGCTGGTGTCCTCACATCCGCATCATTTTGTGGTCATTCTTACCTCATTTTCTAGAGTTTCCTCTACTTGGATGTAGCCCCTGGTATCATCCTGTTCGACTCTTTCCCTAATCAACTCCAAGCGCTGGGACTGATAAGCAGCCATCATCCGTGTCTCTCAGGTGCTGGAGGTGCGCCCAGAAACAGGCGCCAGACTGACGACGGGGACGCGGGTGTGTGCATACTGGAGCGAGCGCTCACGCTGCTTGTACCCAGGATACGTGCAACAAGGTGAGGGACACAGAAAGGTGTGTGCTTGGGTGCTTGTGAGTCCTTGACCTCATGTCAACGCTCATGTTTGGTTTTGAATAATTCGATTGCAGGGGGGCCTGGGGAGGATCAGAAGGAAGGCAGCGTCATGGTGGAGTTTGACGACGGGGATAGAGGGTGGATCTCCCTGTCTAATGTCCGCTTCCTTCCACCTGATTACCAGATCCACTGTAAGTTGATTAATAACCAATTGGGTGAAGACCCAAAGAAAGAAAATGTTCTGATTCAATAAGCGCCCCCCATCCTCGCTGAAATACTTTCCTGCGTGTTCAGGTGCAGAGCCACCTCCTGCGCTCCTGGCCTCACAAAGTCGCAGAGGTCGCCGGAGCATGGTCCTGGGGAAGAATACACCGTCCAATATCTCCTCTGATCACCTGGACAACGAGGTGGCTGCAAGCGCACAGGACATGAAGAACCCCAGTAAGACCAAGCCAGGTAATCAGACCTGCACCACGCTTCTTATGGGAAAATGCCTCCGGACAGCACATTCATTTGAATAGCTTAGCGGGAATATTTATCCAAGGAGATTTACCTCTGAATTTATCTCTCTGTACGGCTTCATATCTTGCTGAAGATCAAGCTATTTGTTCTTCAGATATGCTACAGAAAGAGGCCCTCTTCGGACTTGACTACTTTGCTAGCTACCGTCCCTGTCAAAATCACTGATGGAACCTACTAGGTTCTTGGTTGTTCCAATTCTCGTAATGACTGGAGGACAGACCTGTAGCAGATCTGCAAAGCAGAGGCTGCAGGGAATGTAATGCTGCATCTCGCTTATTCATCATGGGAGGTTGCTACAGCCATTGGGCTGCAGTGTCAGTTTCCTGCAACTGAAATGGATATGTGGTTCATGTCTGTCTCCCCTTCCCTCCAGGCAAACCAAAAAGTGTCAACTCAGGAACAAAGAGTCCCACGTCGGAGAGTGTGAAAGAGAGCAGTACCCCCCTTCTCACCTGGCCGGCGATCGCTGTTCCCAGAAAAAAGCCCTCCCACAACTTCTTCCAGTTCAACGGCACCCCTAGGAAAACAATTAAAGGGAAGGATATGTTCCCCCTCATCATGGGTTCGACTTCAACCCCAGCCAAAGGCATCTTCAGAAGCACCTTTGAGGTGGATTCCTTCAGCAGCATTGCTAATGGCTGCTCCTCCTTTGGCAGCCAGTCAGCCATTGTGCCTCTTGGCCCTAAGAATACTGCCTGCAGTCGGAGCAGGAGACCAGGAGAAGTCAGCACTCTTCGGAGTAAAAAGGCTGGTTCAGAATTCCTGGTGAAGCTGGATCATGAGGGTGTGACATCACCCAAGACCAAAAACAGCAAAGCCTTACTATTGCTTGGCTCCTCATATCAGGGTAGCAGGATGGACAAGGAATTTGGGACTAAAGGCTTAGGGGACATGTCTTCGCCGATGGGACACTCACACCCAGTGCTGCTCGTCAAGGACAACAAGAAGGGTGGAAGTGCCCGTGCTGAGCTGCTGAAGAAGGGGGCCTCTCACCTGCGGAAGCCATCTCCTGCCCTAGCCATGGGCAGCTACTCAGACTTTGCCATAAACTGCCTCACTGACTGCCATGGTTTCTACTCTGACGTGGACGAGGAGGACGAGGAGGAAGATGAGGTGGTCAGAGCAGAGCTGGCTGCAGCCTCAGGCGGCCTGAGGACAGCGGGACGCTTCCTCTCTCGCCTCTCTGTGTCTTCCTCCTCTTCTGGGTCCTCTAGCTCCTCCAGCTCTGGCTCCCTGTCCAGCTCAAGCCTCTGCTCCTCTGACAACGACTCATCCTACAGCTCAGAGGACGAGGAAGGCTCTACACTGCTGCTGCAGGGCTGCCTCTCGTCTCACCGCGCCCTGCTGCCGTCCACGGAGCCTCCATCGCAGCGGACTTTTGTGGCAAAGGCCATGGCAATAAACAGTTCCAAGGGAAGATCGGTCAACAGCAACAGTGCTCACAACAGGCTGGTTAGGAGGAAAGAGTGCATCAGCTCTCCCTCCTCACTCTTACCATCCAAAAGCTCAAAGGAGCTTCAGAGGAGAGACAAGCTACCGCCTGTTAATAGTCCACCCAAGATGGCTCCCTTCCTTCCAGCACGGCAACTATGGCGGTGGTCTGGCAACCCAACCCAGGTGAGATGGCTTCACTGCTATTTTCAACATGATGCTGCAAATCTTGTAATAAGTGGAGACAGAATAAGGCTTTAGATCACATATTTTCTGAAAGGTAGTTTACTATTATGTTCAAATGGTGAACTGCTCCCACAGGCTAATGCTGGTTTGTAGTATATAGGAGTAAAATGATGTGTTATGTTGGGGAGGCTATATCTGCTGGCAATTGGTTTGCTGTAAATCAACCCAAGCACTGAAGTCCTTCTAGACATTCATGCCTGACAAACTAACCAAGATCAACGTATTCAGTACGCTTCTGCATACAAGTATGTAATAGGGCCCAGGAAGCTGAGCATGTTACTAAGCAAAGGACTTGCTGGAGGCTGTCCAGAATAAGCCTGAGATTTCTGGCTACTTCTGTGTCCACAGAGGAGAGGCATGAAGGGAAAAGCGCGCAAGCTCTTCTACAAGGCCATCGTGCGCGGCCGCGACATGGTGCGTGTGGGCGACTGTGCCGTGTTCCTGTCTGCCGGCCGGCCCAACCTGCCGTACATTGGCCGCATCGAGAGCTTCTGGGAGTCCTGGACCAGCAGCATGGTGGTGAAGGTCAAGTGGTTCTACCATCCAGAGGAGACCAAGTTGGGCAAAAGGCACAGGGACGGCAAGGTAGAGCTCTCTCTTACATCGCTGCAGACAGGTTTGGGTTTTAGGTTTGGGTTTTAGGTTTTTCAAAGCTAGGATGTTCTTGGATGTTGCTTGTATGAATTCAGGATTTGCATACAACCTGCCTCAAAGTCATCCTTGAAGACTAGAGTATCCTTGTCCTTTGTTTACAGTTGTGTGTCAACATTTTCAAAATACTGGGAACCAAGAGCTGGTATTTTAATACTAGCTGGGAGACTAAAAGCCCGTGTTTTATTTAACTATAGTAGCCTCGGATATTAATATTGCGTTCCTTTTGATCTGTCCCAGCATGCTCTGTACCAGTCCTCCCATGAGGATGAGAACGACGTGCAGACCATCTCCCACAAGTGCCAAGTGGTCAGCCGTGAGGAATACGAGCAGCTAAGTCGCGGCCGGAAGCTGACCCCCGACAGTCAGGACCTCTACTACCTGGCTGGAAGCTACGACCCCACCAGCGGTCAGCTGGTCACTGCCGAGGGGGTGCCTATTCTGTGTTAGCAGCCCCCGATATTGCTCTCCTGGTGGCACTACTGAAAGACCTTAATCAGAAATGATGGTCGATGAGCTGTGATTTTTTGCCTGACAGGGGACACTGTGAAGGGCAGGGATTGTGACCGCAGACATGCAACTGCCCGCTCTGTCAGAACTTCACCCTCTGCTTCCGCTACCCGCTGCTGGCACAGCGATGGAGAGTGGTAGGCTGCTTGGGAAGTGAACCTTGGTCCGGCTGAGGGATGCCCCATGGTGGAGCACGACGGCACTGCAGAAGAAGAGGAGTGGGAGTGAGAGAAACCCTCACGCTGTGTTGGTCCTGCGGAGTGCCATCCCGTATCCCAGGGGCCATCAAGGTTGACACTGGCACAGAGTGGAGTAATGTCAAACGGGGGACCGATTCTGGTCCAAAGCTTGTCAGAGACCCTGAGAAGCCTCTGTCATGAGCTGTTAACTACTGGAGCACGATCAAATGCAATCTCTGCAGGCTAAATAGAGACAAAAAAGACACAAATGGAGTTTATAAAAAAAGGTCCTCTTTGACGACTCAGCAGTACGGGTCTGTAGGTGCCCAGAACAACGGAAGGCACGGGTTAAGATGTGGTCCGAATTGGCCAGCTTCGGACCATGGGGGTGCACTGGAATTGTACAACTGGCATGAAGAGACAGGCCTTGCAGGAGAGCAGGCCTTCAGATGTGTACAGGATACTGTTTAAACCACAATTTGAGTATTTAAAACACCTAGGCAACTCAAGTAGTCATTAAAATAAGTATCCAAATTTCGTCAACTAAAGAATAACTGTCTGAGTAAGCCATACAAATCAGTACCTCTTGCCTAATCGAATTCAGGTGTAAAACTGTACAGATCAATGACTCTTTTCCACATTTTTTATACACATATCTCTGCAAAGAGAGACACTCGCCCCTCTTTTGATGTTTTTCGATCGCGCTTTTTATTTTTCTAATGGTGAGCATATCAACTTAAGACCGTCCTGGTGAAGATGAGCCAACGGTGGCAGTGGGGGCTAGCCCTGCCTGTGCCCGGCTGAATCAAGGCGGGGGACGGTGCGGAGTGCTGGTGGCAGTTTGGAATGACGACACGGGCATATTCCCCTGGTAAGAGGCTCCGATCCGGAGCCAAGGAGCAGGAGATTGCCTGCATGCCTGGCCATTTGTCCGCCTCATTACATTTCCTGTTCATTTGTCTTTTTCTTTTGGCAAGTATTTTTTTTTTTTTTATCGAATCGCTACTATAAGGAGCAAAAAACTAAGAGACAGTTGCCTTGCCTGTACAAGAAGACAAAGGCAAGGAAAATGCAAATCCTGAAACTTCACGAGGACACATTACAAGCGCCAGTGACCGACAAACGAAGTGGCCGCCGATCTTTTGCCGACGAGATGCCGAAAGACGGTCTCTATTGTTACTTACCGACCCTCATAAATGAGAACTAAGAGGGCCAGCCTGGTCTCTGTGGGTGTGCGTGATTTTTCTCTGGTTTTGAAGGTCACTTTGAAACGTCAACACTTTTTTTCTGGCTTCAGAAACCAAAGGACCTCTAAGGTTTTCATTAAATTATGATAAATTAAGTATATAAAAAATCCAATCAGAGTGTTGTATTTTTGTTAAATCCGGGAGCCTGCAATCAGATTGACGGACCTGATTTATTTATGACTAATTGACAATGTTGATTCTTACTTGTATCGCGGGAGCGCTCTCCGGCGTAAGCGTTACATACCCGTAACGTCCCTGTTACGTTGCAGCAACGTTGAGAGAACCCAGCGCGCGTGTGTGTGTTTGCGTGTGTGTCTGTGTGCGTTTTGCTGTTTTCTCGTCGCAATCGGACCTGCGACTCTGGCACTTGTAGGCCCGTTACGGCCTCCTCTGTGTAACTGTGAAGGACAATCAGACTAGCAGTGATGCGGCGCATTTTCCAAGGGGGCACGCATAATCAAACACGTCATGTATTTGGGTGTTTTTTTTTGCCAAAACCATTTTGTCATTCTTTTTGTTGCTGTCATTTAATATGCAAACCTGTAATAAGTTAAATAAGTGTGTGAATGAGTACATGTGGGGGAGGGGGAACTATTGTACATTTTTTTGTATGTTAGTGTTGGTGTTATGAACATTGCAAACCAAATAGCTTTAAAGAGATATCAGGGGCTACATTAAATGTCGCTTACCTTTTTAACTGCGGTATGACCTAAATGGTTGATGTCCTAAAATAAAACAAATATGTATTTTACGCAAACTTACACTGGATTCATTTCTGAACATTGTTTGATAGCATCAGCAGCGTGCCTTTAGGAGTGTCTGTGCCCCCCCCCCCCTCCCTCCACAGGAAGTGACATCATTGTGCAGCCTGATTTTGATACCCACAGGGAAATACTTTACTGGTTTATCAAATTTTGTTATTTAAGTTTTGTTGTTGTTATTGGATTAGCCATTGCGGTCTGTGTTCCCTCTTGATAAACAGTCGTGGTTATTTTCTAACCTTGCTGTGTACTGTAAGGCTACAGGCCATCTTATGCTAAGTGATTTAAAAAGTCAGTTTATCTTTTTTTTGTACGTATCAAAAAAAAATCTCCAAGAGTTCTTTGTCTGTCTTAATGTTTTAAAAAGGGCAGCACATTTTTCAACATTTTTTGCCTCCGTCTAAAACTGTCAGTTTTAACATTTTTAAGTTTATTTTTAAAAAAAGAAATCTGCTTGTGAAATCTGATGTTGAAAAGCACTAACTGCAAGTAGCGGATCTGTTTACCGGGGACTCGAGGGACACTCTCATTTTTTTAGGTCAGGTGTCTGAAAGGTTGTCAGTCACTATTATATAATGGCAGCACTAATGATCACTGTCCTCTGTACCATTAAGAGACATTAAGAAACAAATTCAGTTCATACTAAGCCCCAAAGCTGGGCGGCCATATTGCCCGTCCTCTCGCTAATACCTCCTGAATCATACTGCTCTTTCTTAATTTGATTAGAATCCATGACAGATCTGTGCTCCTGCTGGCCCTGTTATTCTCAGTGTTCTGCTTTTTTAAAATAGCTATTGGAGGCACAGGGAGATGGGTCATCCCGGGAAGCCAGAGAACCCCCCTAGCAGACCCCCTCTGTCGCATGTCTGCGTCTGACGCATGTGTGAATGACACTGGATAAAGGGACTGAGTGTATGACAAAAAGAACTCCAGTCGTGTGGACTGTGACTATATCTTTCCGGAGCAGAGCACCGGAATCCGTAAGGGGGTATAACTCCAAGGGGGGGCTTTCGCAGACGAGCGATGCCGTGCAGAAAAAGGGACTTCCCTTTGCCAGTCCTTTTAGAATCCGACCGGTCAAAGTGTAACCTCTTGGTGCATGAAGGCACGTGACGATATGATTGGGTACATTCTCGTGAGACAGGAAGTGATGTCACTGTGGCAAGATCATACCCCTCCCAAAAGACACAGGTGCAATACTACTATAACATATAGAATTGCATTGATATTCAGTCGTTAGGATGTGAGGGCTTAATGCAACTGTGATGAATTACTGAAGGAGATGCAGGAACATCTCTCCTTACATGCCGCGCTATTTAAAGTCGCTATCGACCGCGCTTAGGAGGTAATAAGCTAAGGGTTAGAGCGTCTACCTAAAAAGCGGTATTTCTCAGAGTTGCTAAATAAATATAAAAATATTTTAACACTGACTGAGATTTTTTTTGAAAGATCGATACTGGTATTTTGTAATTTCTTTGTTGCCGTTCCCCCGCAAAGGTGTTCCGTGTGGTAAAGATGTTGTAAAGGTTCTACAGTGAAGGCTCCGTTTCCATTCCACAGTTTGGGTCGACGTCAAAATGGAGTTTATGAACTATGTAAAAGCATTTCAGTATTAAGATTTTTATATATGGCTTATGAATAAAGATAAGAAAACCACGGCGTTTCTGTCTGTGTGTTTTATCCTGATACCCGACCCCCTGCGTGTCTTTGATTATGTCGAGTTGTCTGTCACCATCGAGTTGTCTGTCACCCTTGAAGTGTCTGTCAAACATTCATTATAAGGTCCATCCCATTAACTCTGAACACCACGCATGTAATCACCTGAAATGTCTATCCAAAGTGACAATTTCATACTTAAACATTTCTCTATAGCCAGATATTACGTATGGAATCAATTAGTGGTAACAACCTTAATTTAGGGTAGAGGAACCACAAGCCTGCTACCAGATGTGCTTTACTAGGCTGTAACGTTACCCTCAGTTCTCTGAGTTGAATGTAGGCGCACGTCAACTGCACTTCATCAATTAAAGTAAATCGGCTAATTAGACTGATCGCACGCCGCTCACGGTCATACCGCGACATCCCATTCAGTGGCGCCATAAATAGCTTGCGCCTATCCCGGCCGCCAACCTCCAACCCGCCCCCAGGGTCTCCAGACACATGGGCACCAACGAGTCCGGCCCCTAGCCTCCCCCTCCCCTCCTGTCACGCCCCCTGCCCCCGGCGTGTTAAAAGAGCTTCACCAGTTCAGCATCTCCTTCATTGGCTTCGCACACTTTGCAGTCACAGGTCGCCCAGATCTCTCACTGGGAAGTACAATCATGGAAACCTGCCATGTCTTCGATACCAATTGTATGTGTATGTGTATATGGGATCCCCCCCCCGTTTAATCCATGCGGGACCCAGAAGCTCCTCCTCACCTCATAAACTCCCCAACCCCTGCATGACCTTGCCTGGAGGTGGGGGAGGGGGTGACCTTAATGAATGAGGTGTTGCTGGTAAAGTGAAGAAGGCAAACAGGACAGGAGAAAGGAGAAAGGAGGCCTGGGTACATAAGGCATCTGAGAGCCCATCCATCAGCCGCCGTGAAGCTGGGCGTTCCTGGCAAGGGGTTAAGGTAGGGCACAAGAGCCGGGGGCTCCTGGTTTACCCTCAGCAACTGATCTGGGACCAGTGTATCACGCAGCACTTATCAGACAGGTCCAGGGTCTGCTGTGTGTTCACAGCAAACTGTTTGAGTGGCTACGGTCCAGAAACCAGTGCTGCTGAACCAGCAACACCAAGCGCTCCCTGGGATCCTGAACTGCATGCAGGTACCGCAGGACTGAGCCCGGTGCCAGCATCGCCCAGGCCCCCCAGACGGTGTGTCCCAGGGTCACGGACTCGGGTTGGGTTTTTGGCTGTAGAGGCAGCTGCTGGAACCAGGACATGCTGGGCGCTAACAGCTAATGCTCAGGGATTATTATTAAAGTCTCAGAAAGGTAATGAGAGGTGGAGCTAAGCTAATGCAGAGAAACCTGATGAGGTCCAATAGCAGACTAAGACAGGGACAAGGTTAAAAAGGAAACACGCACACACTCACTCACACACACAGACACTCAGACACAGACACACACACACACACACACAGACACTCATACACAGACACACTCACACACAGACACTCATACACAGACACACACACACAGACACACACACACACATGCTCATTTATACACAGACACACACACACAGACACTCACACACAGACACACACACACACATGCTCATTTATACACAGACACACACAGACACTCACACACAGACACTCATACACAGACACACTCACACAGACACACACACACACATGCTCTTTTATACACAGACACACACACACAGACACTCACACACATGCTCATTTATACAGATTCACACACACACACACATTTATACTGACACACGCACACACACTCCTACTCGCTCATTCATACACAGACACACACACGCACACATTTTCATATACACACACAGACACACTCATACACACACACTCACACACAGACACTCATACACAGACACACTCACACACAGACACACTCACACAGACACACACACACACATGCTCTTTTATACACAGACACACACACAGACACTCACACACATGCTCATTTATACAGATTCACACACACACACACATGCATGTAGGGTAAACATATCCTTATGGGGACCGCTCATTCATTTCTATAGGGAAAATGCT
>JAODUD010000041.1:2762952-2773841 GCA_026784285.1 Stomatorhinus walkeri | reverse complement strand
CCCCCCCCCCCCCCCCCCCCAGGGCTTTCTAACAGAGACTCCTGTCACCAGAACTATGCACTGCAAACCTCGAGGGGTAAGCCAAGCCCATCTAATTGTCCGTGTTGCATATTCAGAGCATTTCCGACGACCAAATTCAGGTGCAATTGGAGAGACCCCTTTTTTTCCAACTACTATCTCGAATCTGATACCAAACCTTCTCCTCTCACTCAGCAGAACCCGTATCTAGATCCTGGATCCATGGAGAGATGAGGCCAAAGCTAACCTAGCTCATCTTAAGAAAAAAAAAAAGTGTCAAAGTCAGGTGCAATGAATAATTAATTTGAGACGACATTTCATTGATGGTGGAGTCTGCTTTCAGAAACACAAGCCCCGGTCCGTCTTTATGAGGGGACAACAGGCACCACAATGGCACCTAAATCAGAGACTCCTGACCTGACAGGGAAAGCGGCCTCACTGAATAATAATAATGTAGTGTGTGAAAGTGCCGTAGAAGGCAATGAAAGAAGGAGGTAGCATAGAAGAGTGTAAAGAGGCAGGGAAGAGGAGTGGAAGGAGGTAATGAAGACAAGTGGAGGGTAGCTGAGGCATTATTCAAGTACAAACCATCTTGGGGTCTAAAAATGATACACCATTAGTGCAGGACAGATGCAGAGCGGCCATGCTGCTGCTAGCGTCACAGAACGTCTGACACCGGGACGTGGATGAGCAGCGGTGGGCCGACATCTAGGTGGAACGGCGGCAAAACTACTTGCCATGTGGAACAAAATGAAAGGATGAAAAGAATGAAAAGATTCCTGATGGAATGGTGACTGGTTGTGTTAAGGAGCAGTGCGGCGTGTGGGGTTGAGGACGGGGGGGATGAGGGGGGTGAAGTAGTGGCAGGATTCATTCAAGCTACAAATCACCCGAGTTTATATAGAAAGATCCATAAGTCACGGTTATTCCTTCATTGGAAATGGTTGCCACTGCGGTTAAGATCCATGTCTGGAGAACAGATCCAGAGCTAGAACCTGACCCAGTGGTTGTCACCAGCTCCATTTCTTGACCACCATAGCACCTGCTGCCATCATTCAAAAAAGTGAAGCAATACTTACATTTCGCAACACAATTAAATTTGAGCCACATGGCCGTTTGCGTTTGATAGCTTCCCGGTGAAACACAGGTGAGCCGTCTTGGCGGAGGGAACGTGAAATGCCAGCATCTCCAAAACCAGTAGACGCAGAGCTTCAGAATGTTCTGGGCCTGCCTGCATGCTGCCGCTGTGCCCACATCTGTCCATGATCATCTCAGCCTTCGTAACATGGGGACATTTGTTAGAGCCGGAGCTCAGGGTGTATCTGACTGCAGATATCCACGTGGCTGATTGCGTCTGCTATTCCACTGCCATCTGTTTTCGCTCTAGAGTGCAATGACACCATGTGTCATGGCAATCAAACGCAGACCATGGGGTTTTCAGCCTCACGTTTACGGAGCCCCGTGTTGGATGGATGGAGTAGCCAATGTCTTTGAGCCAATGTCTTTTTCTCCATGGCCAAACTCCAGCTGCTGAAAGCAATTTGGTAGAAGCTATGACACTAATGAGCTTAGTGCTTCCTCACCAGCGAAAGTCTGAGGATGATGAGGGACAGCGGCGATGGCTTCCGAGAGGGCACGCTGACGTTCCCTAATCATTCACGACGAACGGGAAAAATCCCGCCCTCATTAAAGTTCTTTAAGCCCAGCTGCCACGGCAAATATTAACGGGCTTACAGAAAATGCAACCCGAAAGAAGCAAGTAGGGGGCCAGAATTCTTCCATCGTAGCCACAGTGGGATGGACATGATGGGTGGCTGGATTCGGGTGACAGGACTTACAGGGCACCTATCTAGTGCTGAGTGAGAACTGACCACCAGCACAAAAGACGAAGTACCAGGGGCCCTTGAAAGACATTTTATCCCGTCCATTGTTGGCTCTCGGGTTTTCCTTGAGCGTTCTGTGGATTGGGGACCAATCATGGAACTCAATGGGACAAGCTGATTGTGTGCCAGCAATGTGCAGGAGTGTTGAAGGCTGAAGAAAAAGGAATCAAAAAAGGAGGGAGGAGAGAGAAGGGGAGCGCGGGGGGGTGAGAGAGGGACATGGTGTCAGCTTACCATCAATTATTTAGCCTCGGCTCCAAGCACCTCGCCGATAAATTACCAAAGCCGTCTCCTGTTTTTCAGCCGGCACTCTTCGAAGTGGCCAGCGCCAGGAACTGGAATCGCAGCTCGAATTCTGGATTTGATTTTGGGACTCATCAGCAGGCATGACTCAGGTCCTCTGAAGTCCATTACATCCCAACTTGGTATAGACCACAGAACGCTATACCAGTCCTGTTCTTTTGTTAATCATCAACGCGGGGCCTAATGAAACTTGCGTTTACACGTCCCAGGTGTCAGTAGAGCAGCAGCCGTCCAGTAGGGCACCGTTATCCACGAGTTCACCGAACAGTAAACTGAGAAAACAGACTCCGCGGTTGCTGGAGGTCATCCGTGGGCTTAAAGGAAGGTGTGTCCCATAATCGGTGTGGTTAAGCGGCGTGAAGCAGTACTCGAAGGGGAAGTGTGGAGCGGCAGTCAGTGTAGGGGCCGTGAGCGGTGCAGATATCTGCATTGGTCATTAGTACAGTATGAGAAACAGCCATGTAAACAGTACAAGGGCTGGAGACAGGGAAAGCGGGCAGATTAGCAGGCATCTTCCCCTGCTCTGCTGAGACAAGAAGCAACCTTTGGTGAAACCGTTTTGTGTTCCATATCCTCAGCAGCAGAAATAAAACAAAAAGACTTCTTAATCTCTGCGATGGACTGGCCCCCCGTGCAGGGTTGTTCCCTGCCTCGTACCCATTGCTTCCGGGTAGGCTCCAGACCCCCCCGCGACCCAGTAGGATAAGCGGGTATAGATAATGGATGGATGGATGGACTTCTTAATCTCTCGAGGCCTGTATGGACATCACAGTGGGCTGGATGGATCGGTGCTGGGTTATGCTTGCATTTCACTGATAAGTTCTGTGATATCCGTAATGACCGCAACAGTTTAAGACCTTATTTTGCTGTTGTCCTCGTGTCAGATCTCTTGACAGTATTATTTCCTATGTTGAAGTGCCCTTCAATGTACTGTACTTGCCGCAGAGGAAACAGTGACCCCCACTGGTCCACCCACCCTATATTCTGGCCCGTTACTAGCAGCTTGATGATTGGCAGAGGTCGTTCATCCAAGCGCAAACCAATCCCACCCTTACATAGCGTCAGGGGTGATACACCTGCTGCCCATGAATTATTCACTCACATATTTAGAAATAACATGGCTCTGTGTAAAGCAATCAACATTAAATCATAATAAACATTCAGTGTCCACCTTCGAGAAGGGACATGGGCAATGAGGCCAGGAGTAGGTCAGTTTGGGGGAGGGGGGGGGGGGCAAGATTAGACATGCCTGATGGCCATTCGGCGTGTCACATGGTCCTCGGTAAGTCGACGAAGGGAGGGCAGCTGGCAGGAAGAGCCAGGAGCTGACGGCCACACACAGATTCGCCGGCCTGTAAGGTCCCCCATCAGCCTCCTGCGTCGGCCCGCATGCGGTCCGGTCGCTGCGCCCGGCAGGGATGGTGCCGTCCGCTTTGAAACGAACCTGCCTCGTTCTGACTTTTCCTGGGCCGGGCCCCCTAGCAGCCGTGGCGGCTCGCAGACGCAAAGCCGCTTAATGGTACCTGCACTGCTGGCTTTGCCCGTGAGGAGGGAATTACAGCCAGTTAGCTGACTGGGCTGGGTGGCTGAGGGCAGGATTTGCGCAGTAAAAAGGATTATGGAAAGAACAGAGGGATATTTCTGTGGCATCTAATTTGGACAGTGACTAACACAATCTGCCGTAGTCGCTTTTGTTTTGCGTGGGCTGTTTACGTATTTGCCTGTTTCCGTCTTATTTTTAAGCACGGGCGTCACTCAGGGTGAAGGTTAAACAAGAATCGCTGTCAGAGACAGAGACACTGTCCACAGATGGAGTTGACTGACCCTTGTTATAGATGGGAGATCAAACCAAGTTCTATCACCCCCCCGCAACAGTTGGCACTCGAGGAAAGGTTCTGGGCTAATCTCTGAGTCCTGAGGCCACCCAGGGTTCACACGCGGGCCCCCGCATCACTCCCAGAGCTTATGGGGGCTGAGTGCTGAGGGACGTCCCACCCTGCTGTGCGGGGGCCCGCCCTGGCTTTTAATCAAGCCGGAGTCGGAATTTGAATCATTCATGAGATACATGGGCCTGCAAATTCATTAGGGCCCGCCTTCGTGAAGACGGCAGAGGCCTCACTTCAAGATGAATTCATTTGAATATCGGGACCCGGCGAAGGCTAATCAGTTAATGTATGCTAAGTCGCTCTTTACCCCCCGCTGAAGTTCATTCGTCAGCCGACCAATGTCCGCACATCCTTAAAATGCGCTACAGATTGAGCTCTGATTAAAATCAGTTCATCCAAAATCCCATCACTTGATTTACTAAGGCAATTTACAATCCCAAGGATTCAAAGAATTTGAAAATGTGTTTTTCATTGCAAGTACTTCCCCGCTATTACATTATGAGGCTGTACATACTGATTCCCTCTAAATTTTAGATTATAAACTCCATAACAACAGCACTTACGGTTGCAAATCTTCTTTGCGTAACACTGCTTCCTGTGCCCACGTACAGGAATATCTTCCATAAAATCTTCTTTATTGTTGTCTTATACGTTGCTTCCAGCCTGAAATGTTGAGTGCTGCATTGCTTGATGCAACCTCTGAGTCACAGACATGAAAGCTGATGCATTTTTGTTCTTCTTTTCACTCTTATTGACGTCCTTTATAAATAAAAATGAAACCCCAGCATGGAAACCAAAGGCAGGAGGACCGGCGAAGTCCCACAGCAAGGTCACAGTACTGTGGGAAGAACGCTAGCTGTACTGTGGGTGTCTCACCACTAAAAACACTGCAAGTGGCAAATTATCGATTATCATTAAAAGAAAGTGACGCAGAGCCTTCTGCAGACAAAGTGACCTCCTCCAGCCTCACCACAGCTTGGTTAGCACGGTACCACACAAGCTGCAAGATGCCCCATTTGTGGGGGCAGTGAGGCTGGACTCCACAGGCCCTGTGTGCATAATAAATTACAGCCCGTGACCAATAAGCCCTCCCACTTGAGCGCGCACCCTGGACAAGTTCCCTGGTTCTCCCCCTGTGACGGTGAGCTGGGACACACCAGGCACAAAGTGGGGGCACCTTAAATCGGCTAAATTCATAATGTGCAATATATACATAAAACTTTGGGGAAAAGCAGGTCAATCTGGTTAATTCTGTGGGCCCAGCACGTACATAATAAACTCCAGGTGTGCAGCTCTCAGGAGAGATTAGCTAACGGCTGGTGTTCCATATAGCGCTGCTTCGGAGGAGTATGGGGGGGGGGGGGGGTAACGTACAGGACCATCTTGGCTCTCCTCACACAGACTGATATATTATGACAGCTTCGCTGAAAGCCGTACGGTAGCACTGTGCACTTGGAGTGAACAGTTTTTAAAAATCAAAACAATGACTCTGACCCTTGGGGAGAAACTGGCTGCAGTCTCCATACCTTCTCGTTTCCTGCGAAGGGGTCAGCATCTCAGCTAATCAGGACGACGAGACTGAGATGGAGACCTTCCAGATGGAGATTGACAAAGAGAGCAGGAAGTGTGTGTTTCGGACCAAAGCGGGCGACTCCTGGACGCTGGTCTCCCACGGCGGCATCCAGTGCACAGCTACAGAAGGGTAAAGAATTCCTTTATGTTCTCTTCTTTACACCTGTCTATTGTTGAATTACTCAGAACTGCCACTGATTACCAAGGCAAGCTTGTAACCAACCTAGAATATGTCAGGCATATATTGCAGCCTAATGTGCAACTTATATGTGCATCTGTGTCGACTGATTACATTTCAAGGGGTCACTTGAATTTCACGCTCTATTGGTAACTCTGACCCAGTCACATGATCATAACAATTAGGTCCTTATCGCTCAGATCTTATTAAAAGTACCAAATGCAAGTGTCTGAAATATCCAAGACCTTGACAAGCACCAACTTTAATCGAGAATATTTGCTTCGAATGAGAGTGATCATAATGTTTTGCCTCATCATCATATGTGTGTGTGTGTATGCGTGTGTATGCGTGTGTGTGTGGTGTGTATGTGTGGATAGAGGTCTTCACATCCAAAGCCACTGGCTATGGCAGAGATCTCTTCCCACTTCTGGGCCATAAATGACCCATGTTAATGGTTTCCCAATGTTCTCAGCTCACCTTTTCCCTGCTTCTGACGTATGTATGGAGCCCCTACCTTAATGGGCACCAACTGGCCCCCTTCTCCTTGAAACCTCTCACGTCCATGACCTCAGGGCCGCCGACACCATGTTCCAGATTGAGTGGGGGGGCCGCAGGGTGGCCCTCCGCGCCGGCAATGGCAAGTACGTCTGCACGAAGAAGAACGGGCAGCTGGCCGCCGTCAGCGAGGCTGTGGGTGAGTGCTGGGGACCTGCCTGCAACCCTCCAGTGCCCGCTCACCTTACGCTGGGCTTCCTACGAGGCTCAGCAAACCTTTTCACTGCTCAAAATCTTCAGACAAAAGACTAGTGAATAATTTCGCCTAGCAAATTCTCGGTGGTATATAGCAAAACAGGAATCATGCAGATCTGACTTTCCACGACTCAAGCATGCAGACTTTACCCCCAGGACGCGGTTTATGTTGAAGCAGGAAGGCACACAATCGCCCCCTAGTGGCCATATGCCCAGGGTTCATTCTGGCGTTTTGCGGCCCTGTGGTCTTTAAGGACCATGATCCAGCATGGTAGTCTGTCCTCTGAGAGTTAAAGTCGGTAAATCAAGGCAGCGATTAGTTTAATAAGATGGTTCAGTGATGAGCTACAGTGAAAAAATCTCCAGGTTCCCCCAGTAAATTAGAGGATGTTGCTGGATTTATAGCAATTTGTCTCTATTCTGGTCATGGTCTCCCCTCTTTGATATTCATCAGCAAAGGAACTGGCACCTCCAGACTGGTGTCTGTCACACAAGACAACAGGGTCTTTTCTAGTGTGCTCTTTGGTTATAGGTAGACCAGGGTGACCACCTCACATAGAGCAGAAATCCAGTGAGCATTCAGCCTAATCTTCACCATCCGCCGCCTAGCGATGTCCATTGATAACAAAGAATTGTACATTCACTAGGGAGCAGGTAGGTGGCCAATCAAGTACAGTTGGGGTTTGGGATGAAGGGGAAATGTACAGCCGAAGAACAGCGTCAATATGTAAGTAGGTAGGAATTAGCCCACCAATAAGAGGCTGTCTTAATTGGCACTGATAAACAAATGACTCCTAATGGGGGGGGGGGGGGTCACTGAGCTTGAGACTGGGGATCTTCTGGTCCAGGGTTACGAAGCCAACACGTGGACAGCCTGGGACCAGCACTTACACCACTACTGACAGATCGTTATTAGTGATCCAGTGCTGACTAAACAGTGTCCTGACATACTATGGGTTGCCAGCTGGAATCTCACCAGTGCTGAGAGGCACCCAGTCCTTGGGTTTTACAGTCTTCCACCTCTGTCTTCAGGAGAGGACGAGCAGTTCTTGTTGAAGCTCATCAACCGGCCAATCCTGATCCTACGGGGGGAAAACGGTTTTGTGTGCCACCACAAGAGCTCCAACACGCTGGACACCAACCGCTCCGTCTACGACATCTTCACTCTGCATTTCAGTGACGGCGCCTACCACATCAAAGGTGAGCACTCCCCGAGAGATCCCGAGATGCCACCATGGAAGGCACCTTGCTGAGATGACCTCCAGCCATGTACCGTGTGGGCCAAATGGTCCTTCAGGTAGCGTGATCAAAGGTGACTCATTTCACAGAAAAACAAGACCTTGTTGCAACAGGTACAGCATTTGCACAGATGTGAGTGGTCAGGAAATTAACAATGTTATCTAGTTAGCCATCTTCAATTCAGTAAGGTGGGAGACTCTGGTCATAACCAAACAATCAATCATTAACCTCAATCTTACACACAAACTTATCAAACCTTATGGAAAAAAATAAGTTTCCTGATGTCATAAACAAAGCTAAGAGCATTCATGTTAATTGAGAATGACGTACTAACTTTGACACGGCATTCCCGAGACAGACTGCGATGTTTGAGTTATGAAAAAGCAAACTGAAAAAAAGAAATCACTCTGGCCATAAAATATACGATTACTTACGATTAAATTAAGGACCTGCCCACAATGTAGATGTGCCATATAAAATTTAACTAGCTGTATTTCCGCAGTAAGCCGCCTGCACGTTGCCCATGATATGCTGAGCATGCAAAAAAGCTTGGATATTACAGGTGGTAGGCGATCAAAGCTGACTCTTCATTAAAGTATCCGTCTTTCAAACATATCACAAATGTATATTCTGTTGAAAACCGGTCAGCGTTTAGTTATGCCTTGCTGAAGTGCTGTCTGAGCTGCATGCTTACAGATAGCCGCCGGAGTCGCTGTAAACGTGCACCAGGCAGAAGGTCGGAAGCTGACAGGTACCATTTCCTGCCTGTCACCTTCGTTTCAGATTAGTCAGAATGGGCAGTGGTGATTGTGTTTGCCTCTCACTTTAATTTCTGTTGGCACAGAAGCTGGCTACGCTACACTTTCTCTGGTCAAGCGGAAGCCTGATGAAAGATGAGTTAATAAATGCAGCATATGGGGAACAGGGAAAGGGGACGCCATCCCTGTTAACCCTGGCCAGCTTATAGCCAGTGATCTTTCCTCATTCCCAGGTACCAACGGGAGGTTCTGGTACATCTCCAGCAGCGGTCTGGTGTGCTCAGATGGGGAGACCCCTGAGGATTTCTTCCTGGAGCTACTGGAGCAAGGGCGAGTGGCCATCAAGGGAAAGAATGGAAAGTACCTGCGCGGGGACCAGGGCGGCACGCTGAAAGGCGATGGCGATGCAGTGGACAGCTCTTCCCTCTGGGAGTACTGACCCCTGCTGGACACAGCAGGAAGTGGCAGTCGCTGGCTCAATCAACAGAACAGCACAGAGAGGGGAATTGGGTTTGACCATTCTCATCTCTGTTCAGCTGGGTTCTTCCCTATCAAAAGAAATAATTCATATATGTGAATATACAGTGTTTATATATTTTTTCTTGCCACTGTCCAACTAAAAACTAAGGTTAAAGGTTCAATTTTATTCACATAGGCTTTATTTCAGAGCACATAGCCCAGGAACTGATTTCTAGAAGAGCTTTAAGGCTCATCTGCACCTATTCCTGATAATAAAATAGTTAATCTCCAGACATTACATTTCCTTGAAACAATCTGACAAAGAGCTATTTGTAAGGACTCGGAAGTAATTTTTTATGTTTTCATCCACTTCTATTTCTGTGGCGAGGAAAAAGAGTTTGATATACTTCCTGATAAGCTTCACGTCCACTTCTATTGAAGAAATATGGAATTTAAATCAGAAGGTCATTACATTTTCCAGTCCTGATTAGGTGGTAAACAAGATTCAGGATATTATCAGTGAACAGTTCAAGAAGAGCAAGCATCATCAACTGGGAGTCCTCAAGGAAGTATTTTGGAGGGACAGATCCTTCTGCTATAAAAATTGCCCTCTACCACCAAAAACACCAAAGGCCTGCTCTTTGAGATCCAGGTACACTGGCACAGAATTGTTTGAAATGTATTTGCGACGTGGTAGCCAGACCATCACAATGTTTGAGATGAAGGATTTCATTAATTCATTAATTCTGCTGTAACGGACATGTCTTCCAAGTTCCTTAGTTCCCATATGGTAATCCAAAGTCCTCAAAACTACTACTATGGTATACTGCCAAGGGGCCCTAACCAAGCTCCATGGCCCCTGCCACACCATTCCTTCATCACGTCCCTGCTTACCCCAACCCTCTCCTTATATTGCCTATGTTTTGCCAATCCCAAAGTAACACCTTCCAAGGCTGTTTACAGTTAGAAGTTACAGTCAGTGTTGTAATAGTAAGCTTATCATACACTGATGATGGACAAAATGCTGCTTCCTGAGCCATTTGCAGTATTTTTTCACCCCACTAGATGGTGCTCTCTGCTCCAAAAAGGGCACACAGCATGCCCCAAAGCAAGTCAAGAGCACCATCTAGTGGGGTCAAAAAATGCAGCAAATGGTTCACGAGGGGTCATTTTGTCCATCACTACAATGGACTTAACATATCAGTAGTAAGCAGGATCTCATAAGATGTGGTCACCAGGATAATATATCAGGTTCCTCGGGAACATGAACCCTCGTACGAACCCCAAACGGAACCAGGGCTTTGTTACCCGAGAAACCAAAGCCAGTAGGTTGGAGCATCAGTCTATTACTTAACAGGATTTCATTATAGTTAGAGGCAAGCTAGTATTCTTTTAGAATATTATTGTCTGAAATTGTTCTGGAAAGAATAAACCACAATAAACGTGACATTTCTCTTCGCCCTCACGCTGATGCAGGGTGTTTGTGGCTGTGTAACCTTCCACTTGGCACGAACGTGCCACACTATGCAATCTGTTCATTAACAATAATTACCAAGATTAATTTCCTTTCTTCTTCATGCAAATGGTTATTTTACAATTCCAGTTATCCACAGGTGAATGCGGTGCCACCTGTTAATTAGATTTTAAGGCCAGCAGGCTACATAAAGGCAGGAGAAACCCCACGCTGTGCAAGTCCTGCTGCTAATGACCCTGCCAGTCATGCACAAGGAGCCGAACTCACAGCACAGCCGGTCTCCAGCTTCCGCCTAGTCGCTTAGAGTCGTCACCTAGGGTTCATTTTATTGAGACTGTGTCTGTTCCCCGCGTTTTTAATCATGGAAAC
>JAODUD010000041.1:2739610-2757313 GCA_026784285.1 Stomatorhinus walkeri | reverse complement strand
CAGCCACACGGCACAGCCACACGGCACGGCCACACGGCACACGGCACAGCCACACGGCACAGCCACACGGCACGGCCGCCGGCACACGGCACAGCCACAGGGCCGCGCCGGTAGGCAGTGCTACAACTGCACCATTCAACCGTGCAGTGAAAATCTCTGCATTATTTCCCTGTAATTGAAGCAGCTCCCATGATAAAAGGATAAGTTACAATAACAGGCATGTTATTGCACAGTGCAGCCTTCAAGGGGACAATTTCAGTCGGCTCTAAAAAAACAATTAAAACTAATTATTATTACGCATTTATTGATTTAGCTTGGCTTTCGCTGAAACTCAGTCCTGTGCCACTATCGTCAACCCCTTCTCCCCCCGTATAAAAACACATCAGAAGATGCCAAACCAACAACCCAAGATTGTCAGCATGAGAGCTTCTGGTCATGGTACCTGTGGAGGCTGTCGTAGGCTCGGCCAGCGCTGTGACCCCGCAGACGTTCAGGCTGACTGGGTTCTGGGAGGAGGAAGCAGGTTCCAAGCCCGTGGTTGGCTTCTGCTCCGTGCTGCCCAGTGACAGGGCCAGGAGGTCGGAGCGAGTGCTGTAGTACAGCCATGTCCCGCTGAGGCAGGCCGTCACCACGGGCCCAGCTACACCCCACTCCCTGAATGCCAGCACTTTGCACCCCTCCTTCTGCTCAGCCAGTACCAGCAGCACCTTACCGAAGCCGCCAACCACCACCAAGCCCCCAGAGCTGCCGTCATCAGCCATGGAGATGCCGAGAAAGACGATGGGCTCCTCCAAACTGTGGAGCACCTTCACTGCAGGACCCATATCCCCAGGCTGCTGTAGGGCGGGCAGACTGCAAAGCCTCCCGTCAGGCAGGCCGCAGACGAACATGGGCAAAGGGATCAGCGATGAGTCAACACCAAAGAGCAGGCTGAAGAGAGCCGGGTCCAGCATGTGGCGATCACTGCCCCCTGGTGGCTGGGATGTCAAACTGCACCTCGCGTACACACAGCACAGTACTGGACGCTGAGCCACACTCCCGCTCCTTGCTCCAATGGCACCCCCGCCTGCAGCAGGAGCAAAGATGTGGCGATCTGCGACCTTTCTGTGCTGTGCTGCATTGGCCTCTGGGATCTCATAAAAGGAAAACCGCCATCCGCCATCCGCCAGCCCCACTGTCACTAAGACGCCGTCTGCCACAATGAAGGAGCTGACGGCAGGGTCCGCGATCACTTGGCAATTAGTGGCAACACTCCCCGAACCACTGTCCTCGAAAGAGGGGGACGAAGAAGACCTGTGGGGGAGGCCACACAAAAAAGGCCTTTTGTGGTTAAATCTGTGAGCTGTCTCATTAAAAACTTTTATTCCCAGATCTTAATGTCCTAGAGTACCTGAGAAGCTGTGGAAGAGGGACGAAATGTATCCCGTCATGCTGGCAGAGAGCATACATGCCTTGTTGGTTAGGACTCCGCAGCAGGCACACGACAGGGCTGGGGAACGTGTGACCTGCCTGCAGGGTGACACAGGGGGACACAAGAACTTAGCGGGCAGCATCGGAAAGCAGGAATGGCAGGCGCCACCCCCTCGGGCACTGCAAAATAACTCACAGTTCCAGCAAGATAGCTCCACGTGAAATCACTGGCCTCCCCTGAGCTGCAATAATCTTTTTTTGCTGTGCAATCATCAAATCAGCAAACCTATTACATTTCTTTGCACCACTCTCCTTAGGAGAAATATTAAAATATTTTATTGTTCAAAATACACGTTTTAACAATCCTAGGGGTCCGGAGGATTGAACAGACAGACACTACCTTTCCAAAAATCTAAAAATGCCATTTTAAATGATTATAGCCATTATCTATTATGTTCATGTTCCCGAATGTCTCCTTCAGGCACTCCAGCCTTTGTCCACGGACCAAAGACACGCCGTTTAGTTTATAAATCACCCTTAATGCATGCTGTTGCCTCTGTATGCATTACATCCAGGATGTCCCCACCTCCGTGCTAAATGCTGTAAGCGTACTTAAACATTGCACTTGATTACTGGTTCTGAGGAAATGGATAGAGGTTTAAATGAATGCAAAAATGAACTGTTATTTTGCCAGGTTCCGGACCCTGAACAGGATACGCTACATTTATAAGCGGTCTCGGGGAATGGATGGATGTTATTTTGCCGCCAATTAAATTTTAGAGTTCAATCTCACTTTATTATCCCATAAACACTGGTGTCTGAAGTATCGCGTTTGATGAGGTTTAACGCACAGGAAGTTCAAGCAGGTACTAATATAGCTCACCTGGCAAAGTAAATTCACGCAACGTAACACAAACTGTGATTATGCGGCTCTTAGACCTTCACGGTAGATCAAAATGCACACGATTGACAGTAGTGCTGGGAAGGTAACGCTACGTATCTGCACGCATTGAAAGGCAGGGCTGCCAGCTCTCGCGCATCTGACGCTTATGGGGTAGTCTGCAAACCCTACAGACTATTTACAAGGTAATAAGACTGTTAGATACATATTTGTGTGTGCATGGGTGTGCAGGCTTGTCTCAAATTGAGAATCTCACTCCAGCCAGCTCACCAAGGTTGGCAGCCCTAAAGAAGAGAGCTGAAAGTGAACCTGCTCTATACTAACAATCACACCGCTGAAAGAGGTTATGTGGAGATCAATTCTCTGCCGAGGTACTTGCCTTCACCGTCTGGCCGGCAGTGCTGTGTAGGAGCACCAGATTGCTGCCGTTGCTAAGCAACAAGTCGGTCCCGGCCCAGACCAGCGTCGCCGACCCAATTGGACGATCCAAAGCGGCCAGACACCTGACCGAACACCTCGATCCCTCCATCACAACGCGAGATAGCGGCTCCTACAGAACGCGTCCGCCTGTTATTAACCTCGCCATGAAGAAGCGGTTCGTATGTATTTACAAGGCCGACAGCAGCTTACTAGTAGGTACGTTTTTTTAAAAAAGATATGTATTACAGGTCCAGAACAACCTGATAATTTGATGGCAAAATATACTTTAAAATGAAATTTCACGGATAAATAAACCCGAAATCTTCCTCTTCTGATAAACTTCCTCCAATGTGCCGCGCACTGCGTTGTAACCAATCGCAGCCCCTCAAAAAAAAAACACTACGATTCCCATGATGCCACAGTGACGCTAGACGTCCCACCAATGGGAGCGCTCGCAGAAAATTCAAACCTGGCCGCTTAAGAAGTAAGCTGGATCTGAACTAGTTGAAGAAAGTACGAGAAAAGGGGGGGGAGACTTTAAACGTTGTTTCGAGATTGATACGTTATACCACGTAAGTGGCAATTAGTACAATGGATCTATTCACTTTCGAGGAAACTAAGATGTACTTTTATGAGAATAGGCTGAAGACATATTCGGGATGGCCGTTCGAGGATGGCTGCGCTTGTACTTCGGAAAACGTGAGTGCCGGGCAGCGGGATTGCGGCTCTTTACCCGGGGCTAAATCAGACCGGGGCTAAATCAGACCGGGGCTGAAGCTCCTGCTTCCTTTGTAAGGTAACAAATGTCGGATTTGACGCCTGTGTTGACCCCCCCACTCAGATGGCCAGGGCCGGGTTCATCCACACGCCGTCGGAGAACAGCCCCGACACAGCGCAGTGCTTCTTCTGCCTGAAGGAGCTGGAGGGCTGGGAGCCGGAGGACGATCCTGTGTAAGGCGACTGTCGTTTGCCGAGACGCACGTAACTGATGCGCATTCGCCCTATAATGCGATACGTGCGACAAATTCTAGTCCCGACTGCGGAAACGCGCGCTTATTTTATACGCAGTTGCTCTGCTGTGAGAAGAGATTAACGTGAATTTTAACTTTTAAACCACGAGTGAAGTACGAACCAGCTGTATAAAGGTTAAAACCCACGGCAATTTCTTATTGTAGCAGAGCAAATGCGTACAAAATCAGTGGGCGTGTTCTTCTGGCGTGCAGGGCTTTCATTGGCCAGTGCATGTATTACACATGCTGTTTTCCTTAACAGCTGCTGAGGACATTTTATATAAACGTGAATATTTCATGCTTTCATGGTGAAATGTGGAAGTCTGATTTACTTGTGGATGAAATTGGGGGGACAGGAGCTGCTCATCCTGTAGTTGATGTTAATCGTCAATGTTTATATTTATATAAATGTCAATATCTGTTTATAATATCTCTGAGAACACCCATTAAGGTACTCTGTGAAAATACGTAGTGATGTTGGAATTATTTTGCAGTGGCGTATTGGTCTCTGGTTTCTGGACATCGGTGTGTGCGCGTGTGTGTGTGTTAAAGCTGCCTGTTCCTTGACATCACAGGAAGGAACACAAAGTGCATTCACCAGCCTGCAGTTTCATTACACTAAAGAAGTCTGTGAACGTGCTGACAGTAGAGGAGGTCATCAAACTGCAGAAAGAGAGGGAGAAGTTTCTCGTCGTAAGTGTCTGTTTGCCAGCGAACCACTGTGCTGATGTGGAAGTCTGTCGTGTGAAAGCGTGTTGTCCTTTTGTAGGACTGCAGTTTGAACTGTCACATCAAAGATTTGTATTAATGATGACAGTCACCTCGAAGCTGCTATAATGATGCAAAATTAATAAGCTACAGCTGCTGAAATTTGTGGTTTCAATTATGCGACTGCTTTAAAGAAACGCGCATGGCGATATAATGCTTCTGCATTTCCTGTGGAGGTCCTTGGACTCTTAGCATTCAAGGAATGATATCAGGCTGTAAGTGCCTGCTAGACATCTCAATTACAGTTTCGTAATGAGGCCACATTTCTTTCTTGCTCTTAGAATGTAGAGCACACTAAAATATGATTGTAAATCTATAGACAATATTAAGATTCACATTTCACAGTATTCTCAAGTGTTTGTCAGACTGGTCCACTCTACTGAATTGCATCAAGTTTGGCGATCCCTGAAGATGGATGGAAGCAGTGAAGTTCTGGTCCCCTTTCCTCCACTCATAAAACCTTGTGTCTGCAACTTTACCCTTTCAGAAAAAGAAGTGCAGTCACATCATCGAGAAATTCGAGGATGCAGCCAAATCGCGACGAGCCGAGTTGATTAAAATGGCCGTGGACAAGGAGTGACAGACTGCAGGTTCTGGACAGACTCCTGTCCTCAGTGATCCTCCTGAGATTTTTGATTTCGCCACTCTAAAGACCACCTTGTCCACTGGCTGAAATATCTATGCTTAGTTTCCTCCACAGGCATTATAAGAGTAACATTTTTCTCCATCTTCAAAGTTCCACCTCCTGCCCCTAAACTGCTGTTGCCCCCGGTTACTGTGTGACGCCGACTAATTACGCAGCTGTGGCTGTTTTCAGTCATTGCCCCACACAAAGGGGTGTATTCTCCAGCCTGTCTGATTGTTGTTGCCATTGATTACAGCCCCCTCCTAATTTCACGTCGGTCACTTTAATTTCCGTTGTTTGAGTATCTGTGTAGTTTTCCAAAACTCCTGTGATGATTTTACTTCAGAAAATGCTAGCAAGAGTTTGTCTGGGATCTGTCAGAGCCTTTTTTTAATATACACTGTTCTGTTTTTACAATTCTGTAAATAAATTTGCATAGATTTGGTGACCTTCCTCTGTGGTGTACCTCTGGTTTTCGCGAGCTGCGTCAGGGTTTCTCAGATGATGGAGATGTGGGTCTTTCAGCCGTGTGATGTGGAGGAAACTTCCAGCTTTTTAAAGCTGTATAAACTCAGGAAGGTGATGTGGTTCACAGCTTCTGTGGCCTCCAAATATGGGCTGCGCAAGCAGGCTGACAATAACCCGCTAACCTTTATGCATTCGTACTTTTACAATGTTGGTATAGTATTTAGTAATGGTCCATTTTTCACCACTCACCAGACTGAGCTACTCTTACTTTTTTTTAAAGCTGTAAA
This sequence comes from Stomatorhinus walkeri, assembly GCA_026784285.1. Classification (NCBI taxonomy): domain Eukaryota; kingdom Metazoa; phylum Chordata; class Actinopteri; order Osteoglossiformes; family Mormyridae; genus Stomatorhinus; species Stomatorhinus walkeri. The sequence continues at coordinate 2,751,424 of JAODUD010000041.1, read as the reverse complement.
TAATAATGTGGGGAGCATAAACCTTGAATTACTCAGCCTTTTATACTTATTTTTCCCCTCTTACATAACTGGGGAGTGGTTCTCCGCTCCAGGCTGTACAGACCTTAATCTCTGCCCCCTATTCTAGCACCATTACTGTAATAGCACCATCGGGGACAGTATATATGAAGTTGCCTATGAAGATGGGTTCGTTTGTGAGATTTCCAGCATCTGTTCTTGTGGCTATGGGCTTGTGTTGGCAGAGATGCATGGCAAACATTAAGTAAAATCCTGCTGATTATTTCTAAGCAACAAAGTGCATCTTGTATTAGCCTGCAATTTGACGGCATGCTTGGTGGACACCCATGGGTAAAGCATATGTAAAATACACGTGGATGCCTGTTAAGTTCGTTTTAGTCCACTTGTACTGGCTGCTCTTTAAATAATTGGCTATAATGAGTGATTATTATGTGTGCCTTAGCTGCTTGTAGCACTCTTTTGTGTCGGTATGAAGGCGATTCCGCACATTTAAATGTCTTTCTTTTGTTTTGTCTTATACCTGGGCATGTTTCTCAAATTGTAATTGTACCATCAGGGACGTGGGGAGTTCTGGTCATGTATCTGCCTCCTGGTAACGGGTTTAATGATTCAAGTGTTCTCCAGCTGAATGAACTGTTGCAAGAGCGAATTGTGCTGTTTTAAATGCGATGTTCATAAAAGCTGGTTATTAACAGACCGAATGAGGCCATTCGGGAATTAGATTCACAAAGCATCGTGTAGGGAGACCCGAGTAATTTATTTGCTATTAGTCGGTTGATCTTGTGATTACTAAGGATTCCGGCATCCGGTATAGTGAGTCTTTCTGCTAAAGATACACACAGCAATGTTTCTCGTAGCCTAATTGTTTTATGAATGACAGTTTTTGGCAGATTCACACACATTCTGGCGCCACCTAGCCTACACATTTCATTCAGAAATCTCTAGTTAATTTTAGGAAATCGATTTATCACGGTTTTGTGAATCAGTCACTAATCGGGGAAAAACCAGTCTGTCGATTTTTCTTAGAAAATGAGTTTACCGTAATTATTGCCATTTCGGTACAATAAATGTCTCCTAGTATTGTCAGAAGACGCGTATTTGGTTAAAAGCCAGTTCTTCGTTGTCTTTGAGCGATTCCTTTTCTCCAGATTTAATGTAATGGCATGGGGTTTATTAAAATTTTCATCAGTGGAAGAAACGGCGCTAATTTATTCGGCACAGTGAAGGTTCCTTGTTCACTTCTGAAAGCCGGGTGTTGCTTCAGTAATTCGTAGTTAAGTGCAAGTTAGACAAATTTACAGAAATAAAATCTCTACTGGCCTTCGTATTTAAAGGATTTTATTAAAACTCATGTATTGCATTTATATCCTGTTTTATCCACCACGCTGTGCACGCGTAATATGTCAATGTGTCGAGGGGAAAGCTTAATTACAGGCTAATTTAGCTAGTTTTCTTAAAGTCTTTGATAGTCGAATGTGACCTTTTTAAAGAAAAAAAGAAAACGGAGATTTTGCTTCACTTTTGATTAAGCTCTGATTGCACACCAGGCCCAGCCCCATCGACAGCATCTTTTCCTTTCACATATTTCCCCCTGGAATATGTAATTTATGCGACAATGACATGCGCCACAAGATTGGGAATTCGCTGCTTTCGGCAGTCGACTGAAAGGTCCATTTCGTTTCCTGTCGTTGCACCACTGTAAGCCTGACAGGTGCTTGGTTCAGTGCACATTTAGTCAAAGATAAAGTGCAAGTACATTACACTCAAGACCGAGAACTCAAGACAAATCTGCACTCCACATCTTCATAAAGGTCTGATTCGTCTCACTAGGGTTCTCAAGTTATTTCGAGAGAGAGAGAAAAGACAGAAAAAGGACGGAATACGAGCACTCCATCTGCGTCATGCCACTTTGCGCTTAGGAAAGTTGCAAGGAAGTGCCTGGGCATCCTTCCCGTAACACCTTCGGGCGGAAGGATGACACTGAGCTACGGAACCACGGTCGTTACAGCTGGCATCGCCGGCATCTTGAGCTTCGGTCTGCTGGCTGCAGCAATCGGGAGCGAGTACTGGTACATCATAGTGGTGAACAGACCCAACGAGACTGACTCAGAAAACCTGAATTCCCATTCTGGACTGTGGAGAATATACGAAGGTAAGCATAATGATACTGATGCTGATTTATAACGCGTGTTACGAGTTGGCGAGGTAATAGCTATTGTGAGTTTATAATTGTCTGTGTTAAGTCCGTGTGCCCAGAAAGAACCGACACAGGTTTGATGCAATCGTTAGTTCTGAGACTAAACTGTGTAATCACCCTATATTTTAAGGAATATTCAACTGCAAATATATAGATTGCTTAACTGTGCTGATAAGGGTTTGCAACAGGTATCCGGCGCGTGAATGTCACGGAAGATCCCTGCAACCGAACCCCTGAAAATGTCTTAACATTACAGCCTACTCGGTTGGAAAAGAGAATAAAATAAATTAGGCTATAATTTATATTTATAATTGCCAATTTCTAAACGCGTTTCAGTATTTTGTGCCTTTGCACTTCAGCTATGCTGACACCACAAACCTAGGCTACTACGGGGGGAGCTGCACCACTTTTATAAAAGCCGTCGCACGGACGTGGCAGCGAGAGTGTGTCGGATCTGAAGACCCTCTCCACACATGCGTGCCCGCCTAGTGAGACTCGCCGGCTCCGGGTCTGTGATTCCCGGCTGAAACGCACCTTTCGCGCCGTGCCGATCGTCTGTCCAGCTGTCATTTTTCCCGTCTGAGATTCTTGTCGCCGTGATCGCGACCGTTTTGCCATATGTTAGCTACTAGCCCATATAAAATAGCGTTGCGTGTTTAGTTATTCATACTTCTTGGTTCACTCGTAGTTAAAAATACTGTTTACTAGGTATATAAGACCTACAGGTGTAGTCTAATTATTAAGATATATTCGACGCATAAAACGAAAAGACTACATATAGCCTGTAGATTAAGACCTGGTAGTCTAACAAAATTAGTAGCACTGGTTTGTTTTATGCAAAGACAAAAGAATAATTGATCATTGTTTTCATGTCTCCTAAACGCCAGATAAAAACGTGAAGTTAACACTTCATCTCGTACAATGTGAAGGTAAGAAAATGTAATTGCGAATCTCTCCCGATTTCCCTCCGATCTGAAACATAAAGCACGATTTGAGCCGCTCTATAGGCACCATTATTTTGTGGGAAGGAGAACGAGATATTTAAAAGAGTATAGGCCTACTTTATGGCAAATGGGGTACTACTGTAGAATGCATACTAGCATTACTTAACCCTCACCATTATAACAAGGGAGCTTAAGTCAATTTATCAGCACTTAACTATTAACAGTACTTGCATGAACTTTTTTATTGAACTACAACGAAGCAAATGCACCATGAATTGCAAATTAACAGGCAAAAACAGACCTTGCTACTAAGACACAGACGAAGTCGTATAGTCACGTTACTGGCAGTAGGTTGCACACACGGTAAGTATCTGCAAGTGACCAGAGACACGTCAGGATGCGACAATGATCACGTTCAACACAGGTAAGTACAGTGCACGGCTTTCAGGACACAACACTAATATTTATATTAGGACTACATAGACAAGAACTATTTGCAAGACTATGTACACGGAAAGTGCTGGGAGATGCACGTGAGCTCCCCCGTCGTGAAGATGGGCATTTCTCAATACCAAGAACGCAAAGATGACGCTTGCTGTCTTGGCAAGACCGGTCTTGCTAACGTGCCACACAAGAACAAACTGGGGATGCAGTGATTCACGGGATTGGTCTCGGTTGGCGAGGATGCAACCAATGTATCCTTGGCGAGAATGACACCCGGGGATTTTTACAGACATGGAAGGTAAGGAGCGTGCGCTGGTTACAGTGCATTGCTGCAACCACGAAATTACAAACCACCTCAGGGATGAAATCCTGAGTGCAGCCACGTGGCGGGTGATACCTCAGCACCACGCCAGTCTGAATGGACCAGTGTGAGTCCTTTTTTGGTGGCTGGAGTGCCGATCCTGTCGCCCCCCCCCCCCCTAAGTTTCTCCCCTGTCCGTTGGAGGACCTGCTTGCGGGGCTGGATGTAGATTAGCGTCACACCCAGGATGAAGCAATCGCAGGTTAGGGGCCTCGTTCAAGGGCCCAACGGTGCAGTCATATGGAAGATGGATATAAAATGGGTACACGAGAACTCAAGTAGGCATATTTGAAAAACACCCAAAACAGTTCCATTGCAACATAATACATATTAAGCACAGGATTTCAGGAATGCCCAGTGACCGTAATTGGACACCACAGAGACACGCAAGTTGCATGTGATTTTCTTCACCGAATGCTTGCTGGGATGCTCATGTGCGGAGATGTGACAGAAGTCCCAGGCGGACATTTTCATTTGCACTTTCTGTTACCTTTCACTTCATCATTTGGAGGGAAATTGTTCATTTGCGTGCTTTAATTCCTGGCAGCGTCAGTCCTGTAATGTCTGCTTGTGTTATTTTCTGTCCTTTGACCCGCTAGCTGTGAAGTCACCGTTTCCTTATGTACATAGCCCTTTGTGTCAGCGTAGTTTAGATGCACGGACCAGCGGAACTGAATGAAAAGCTATTGACCGTCCAAAAGGCCCCATACAGGTAGCGATTTAAGTGACTGAAGGTTCCTGAAGGTCCCATAAACATGAATCTGTTGCATAACATAAAGTTTCCTGCTGGGTATAGAGATCAGGGGCTTCTAAACTGGCAATGTGTTGTGGCACAGTCCAGGACCGCTATTGGAAAATGCTAACCAGAAATTCAGATGTCATAGGTTGACCATAAGGTTGTGGGTTTGAATCCCATGACTAGCAGAGTAATCAAATTGCCGTTAGTACCTGGGTGCTCCAGGGGGTTCTGACCATACTTCCTGGCTACAAACTTTCCTCACTTGTATGTCACATACTAATATAAAATAACAAAACTGCATGTTTTATTGAAGAATCAAAGGTTAAATGCCTCGCTTATGGGTTCAACAGCAGCTGGCCTTCTGGGACAAGAACAAGCAACACGCAGGTTACAAAATCCATATTGGCAGTTGCAGCGCTATGCTTTTACGCTGTGAGAGGTGTCCCCTAACCCCTGCCCCTGGGAATTGTGCTTAAAGTATTCAGTTTAGGCAGTAAGAGCTGGTCTAGTTCAGGGGGGGTCATTGATGGACTGTTTAACATGTGTTGAGTTTAGAAGTAAATGCTGGTGTGACATATCTCTCTAGATAAGGCGATCATAACACTCTGGAGCAGCGGCGGGTGCCATTAAAGACTTTTTAAATTACTATTATTTGAAACCATTTTTTATGATTTCAGTTTGTTTAAGAGTTTAATTAGACGTTTGAGTTTGTTACACCTAGAGCCAGTGACTGGAGACTGACTGACTCTCTGTATAATGATTTTAATGAGCTCATTATGGCCTGAGGCAGAAGAGGACGCAGCGTTCATCGTCTGAGTTCGCAGCACCATTTGGAGGGTTTTTATGCTAATACCCGATTAGCCACACAGCTAATAGACTCTAGAGCAGTCTGTTAAGGGGGGGGGCTGCCTATCCTCCAGATGTGTTTAGTATGAGGTCCCTGATTCTGTGTTACTGGCTGGGGAAAGTATTGTAGACATGATTTTCACTCTAATGTATTTGCGATGATTTCTATGCGCTCGGCGAGGTCTGTGCGGCTGCCTGGAGGATTCCAGCCCAAGCCAGGTGAATTTGTTCAGACAGCCGGGCGTAGTGCTTAAGTTACATTACAGCGAGCTGAAACTTACATTCTGCCTCTGTTGGGACAGTATGGCGGAGATGCGCGGCAAACATCGCCCACAATCTCTGATAGCCGTGTTAATCTGTCTTAATGGGGTATGATTTTATACAGTACATGAATCTCCAGCAGTTTCCTCCCTACCCGTAAAGGTCTGTTAACGTGCGCATGATTACTACTCACCCACGTACCTAAATCGCATCTCAGCGTATTGCATTTTTAAATTTAACGGCATCCCAGACATTTGCTTCTGCATCCAATGAATCTCCTAATAGGTTGCGATCCAATGCGATCCCCCGGTGTGCCTCACACAGATGCAACAACATCATAGCAAAGCGACTGAGAAAAACTAATTAACATTGGAAATTATAGGCAATTAACAAATTATGGTCTGGGTGATTAATGCGAGAGGTAACCAAGCAGAGGAAACAAAGTCCTTTTAAAACGCTTGTAATGAAACTGAAACACAGTCCTGGTGCATTTCCTGTAGACATCCATGCCGTGCCTGGATGATGCGGCGTGGTGCTTTGTGACGCACTGCATCGCGGACCTCAGCGTACTTCTCTCTGATTGCAGGCACGGATGACATCTCCTACAACATCTACTCATTCTCTGCAGACACTTCCAACTACTCGGAACCCGAGAAGCATCTGCTCGGTGAGTGCAAGTGAGCACCCTGGTGGCGAGGCAGAGAATTGCACGTAGCGGCCAGGGTATCTCTTCTGGGGCGCGGTTGGATAGGGTAGACGCCATGTCAGGACTGCAGACATCATGTAGGGCAGGGGTGGCGAATCTGTTCCATGGATAGCCGCTGTGGGTGCGGGTCTTTGGGATGGCCTCTCAATCAGCCAATAGTCAAGCAGTGATTCTCAACTCCAGTCCTGGGGGCCCACTCTTATTGGCTGATTGAGAGGCTATCCCAAAGACCCGTACTCACAGCGGCTCTCCGTGGATCAGGTTCGCCACCCCTGATGTCGTACTGGGAAGGGGACATATCACCTGCCACACATCTGCCGCCTCCACGCATCAGTGAAGACTAGCTGTGCTCCATCATATGAGCCCAAACGCGCATGAAAAACCTGAAGCGGATGAACTGCCTCCCATGTAGAGTCATTCTAGCTGGCTGTAATGAAAAAGCGGCATTTTGAAAGTAACTGGCAGGAACAGGAACACGCGTCTCCTGGCTCTCCTAACAGACTAATGAGCCATAAGAGGTCAATCATCGGGTTTCCATGACAACAACAACGTGTAGAGAACACATCCGCCTAAGTTTTCTATCGTTTGATTGGTCGAAAGAAAAGAAAAACACAGTGCATGGTATATGCAGTCAGTATATTTGTATTACTGGGTGTGCAGTGACCGTTTTGACTCGTGTATTGTCTTTAACAGACAGACACTTAATGTTTGTGGGTGTCTGTTTAGCTGTGTGTGTATGTCTAACTGTAGTTTTGCAGGCATGAGCCTGAATTTGCATCTGCATGCCTGTGTGTGTTAAATGGGCAGTTTACACTAAAACTGATAAATGCTACCCCAGGTAGCAAGACTAGAGTGATCCGGATATGGGCCAAGTGTTGGTCAGAACTCACCACACACCCGTAAACTGGATCTAGCCTGGTGTCTTTCTGCACAATGCTGCAGTACTGACCTGGATCCGCTTTCTGGATTTGAAACAGCTGAGGACCATATATGGACTGGAGTTACACTGAATGTTACCCAGTCTGGCCTGTATCTGCACCAGAGTCAAAAGTTAAATTCAGATGTGGCCTAAACTGGGGCAGTGATTTGAAGGTTGCTGGTTCGAGCCTCAGCAGAGGATGCTGCCCATTGGTTGACCCTGCGCTGTGCCCCCAAGCTATGGGGAGTAACATGGGGTCAGTGAAGAGAAGCCTTTCAATGTACAAATAAAGCATGTTTGTTTGTTAAATGTGCCTCAGACTCATTTTCTTCCAGACTGACAGCAGAATATTTCAGCTCCAGGATCCAACCTGAGCTTATGTGCCCGGTGAATGGCTCAGGGGTCTAAGTCTCTCTGCTTATCAGCCAGAGGTTACTGGTTTGAGCCTCTGCGGCAGGCTGTCTGTTAGCTGCCCTGTGACCCCTAAGCTATGTAAGATGCAGTCTAGTGAAGGGACGCGTCCCAATGTACCTGTGCTTATGCGCAAGTGAGGCATGTTTGTTGCTTAAATGTGGCTCGGACCCTTTTGTTTTTCCCAGACTGACTGCTGACTGGTTCTGCTCCAGGATCCATGAACTATGTGGCTGGTGGGTGGCTCAGTCCCTGTGTTTGTGAGCAGGAGGTTGCTGGTTCGAGCACCTGCCCTGGTGGATTGGTTACAGATCTGTGGGCCCTTGATCAAGGCCTGCTATTCTAGTGGGGCTGGGGCTCGAACCAGTGACCACCAGGTCACAAGCACGGACATTAAACATGCATCATCAGCACAAGAAAACACCTCAGGATGCTTCATGTCACTAAGCACATCTTACTCTCTGTTACGTGGAGGCGGCCGTGCAGAGCAGACAGCATACAGTGTAACTCTGCTGAGGTCAGGGCTCCAACCCGCCGTCTCCAACTCACACCCACAGAGACTTTACCCACCAAGCCACTCACAGCATCCAGTAGGGGCTGCATCTGAATTTAGCTTTAGTCTCTGGTGCAGTTAGGGGCCAGATCTAGTTTACGGGTCTGTGGCGATTTCTGAACATTTGCATCCGGTTCAGACTCAGCTTGGTATGTGGGGCTGTGGTAAGTGACTGATCATACATATAAGGTCAGGCGAATGCGCGCCGGGTCTTCAGAGTGCATACAGGACAACTGTAATCATTCAGAACTCTGGACAGATTCTGGTACAGACTCTCCTGCCCAAATGTCACTGGCACCCAGATTTAGGGAGATGCAGGCAGATCTGGCCCAGTATCAGTTGCTATGTGGGTATGTTCTAGGGGGGCTTTAGTGCTGTCTATTCATCTCGGCTGCTCTGCTGGCAGTTGTCTAGTGTTGTAGGTATCGGCCGTAGGAATGTCAGGCTTCTCTCGATTGTAATGGGAGTGAATAGCTATAATGGGAGTGAATGGATATAATGGGAGTGAATGGCTATAATGGGAGTGAATGGATATAATGGGAGTGAATGGCTATAATGGGAGTGAATGGCTATAATGGGAGTGAATGACTATAATGGGAGTGAATGGCTATGATGGGAGTGAATGTCATACTTTCTGTGGTGATTAAGGTGCCAAAAAGTACATCAGAATAAAGATACGACACCCTGGCACTATCTTCTGTGCAGTGGTACGATTGGTGTGTGGAGTTTGGTGTGCATTCAGTTTTGACACTTTTCCTTTGGTAATTCTGTGCTTTGTGTGTATAGGTTTGTGTGAATGTGCATTTATTTGTAAGTTTGGCAAAACGCACGTGTCTCACGCCGCTTGTCTGACTCTGTGCTCTCTGGCGCCCCCCACAGGCCTGCACAAGGTGATCGTCATTCTGCTGCCCCTCAGCCTGGTGCTGCTGGTCTTCGGCGGGATCCTGGGCCTCGTCAGCTCGCTGGCCCGCAGCCGCGCGCTGCTCCGAGGGACCGCCGCTCACCTTCTGCTTTGCAGTGAGTGCCCACCATCGGTCCGGGCCGCTTCTCCGCTTGCCAGCCGCCTGCGGGTCTTGATCAGCCCCAGTTTCCATCTCTGCGTCTGTGCCTGTCACGGCTGTGCACAGCACCACAGAATGTGTTCTGAGCGCTGCTGGAAATAGCCGGATCACCCCCCCCCCCCGTTTTTCTGGACACGGGTAGCTTCAGGCTTCTGTGACAAAAGTGGTTATTTTGGACCTCCGTCTCCGCAGGGAAAAGGGTTTGCGGATAATTCGTGTGTCAACAGGGTGCCGACTGCTCGTCCTGGCTATTGGCCAAATAGAGTGAGTGTCCTGCATGGGGGGGATTAGGCTGGACCATTAAAGTCAACCCGGTCACAGTGAATGAAGCCTCTCATTTTTGGTGGTGGAGAGGGTCACAGGTGTGGTTGCCATGTGGAGCGAATTGGTCTGTAGGCACCAGCTGGTGGTCTCCCTTCCTCTGTTCCCTACGGCTCAGTGGGGCGTTCAAGCACCATAGCACAATAATCTCCCTCTAAAGAGGCAAGCAAACCCAGGGAAAGATTTTTGTTGAACCAACATTTATCTACCAGCATTACAACATAATGATGTGCAGGACTACTGTGCGCCCTCAGTTTACTGGTTTCCATTTGATTAAACCATTCAGAGTACTAGCCCCCAGTAATCCTACCCAGGTTCTATTCTGAAGTCTTATTTCCCATTGGCTGCCATCAGGGGCCCCTGACTGAACGATTTTGTAGAGAGCCAAATGTAGAAGGGTGTCAGGTGGTTTAACTAAACACTGCAACACCAGCATTGTTAAGGTCAAATAACTCTTTGCATATATTCTCTGCTCAGCACTGAAACAGCAACAGAACTCTTCGAAACGCCCAGTTATAAGATGCTCCAGGGATAAGGACTTTTTCCTTGAATATCCATCAAAGGGCCGTTGATCCAACTGTCCCCAGAAACACAAGGCAATCATAACCTGCGACAGCCACAGGGCAAAATTCTGCTCCCAGCGGCGTCGTGCAGAGACTTTATGCATGGATTCAGCTCCACGGCTCCGGAGCAGCACCCACGTGTCCTGCCTGGGTCCAGCAACGCAGGCCAGCTCTGGCTCCAAAGTGCCGTCCTCCATCCCCTGCAAGCGCAGGCCGTGGACCCGGCAGAAAGGGATACAGACCAAAGCTTGACCATTTTACCTTCAGATACAAAAACTGAAGGAAAGATGCTCTGGTCTATGCGGAGTTCATTGCTGGCAGACCCTTTTAAGATGCTTGGTGTTAGCTTCCAAATGAAGCCCTTTATTTACTGCTGCCCCATGCCATATCCCATGAGCCTTTTCTGCTGTGAACAATCTGGCAATATCTATCTTATGTGAAAGACGTCCGAAAGGGGTTTTCGGCTGGGAGGAGTTCATAACTGTCTTCTCTGTTATAAAGAAAGGAATTTCAGCTGGGCATGCAAGTTATTGTGCTTTCTTTAGACAAATAGGAGACCACAACAGGCCAAACCACTAAAAATGGGAGACCACAATGGACCAGACCACTACAAATGGGAGACCACAGTGGACCAGACCACTACAAATAGGAGACCACAGTGGACCAGACCACTACAAATGGGAGACCACAGTGGACCAGACCACAACAGGCAAAACCACTACAAATGGTAGACCACAATGGACCAGACCACTACAAATGGGAGACCACAGTGGACCAGACCACTACAAATGGGAGACCACAGTGGACCAGACCACAGCAGGCCAGACCACCATAAACTGGAGACCATAGTGGACCAGACCACCACAAATGGGAGACCACAACAGATCAGACCACTACACAAGGGTGACCACAGTGGGCCAACCCACCACAGACAGGAGACAACAGCAGGCCAGACCACCACAAACATGACACCAAGGTGGACCAGACCACCAGATCAGGATATCACCGCTCAAGCCATTCCAATGGCCTATCAGAAGAAGCCTAGTTTGTGATGAATATAACATGGTTCGCACACACAGACACGATTATGTTAAATTTATTTATAGACATCTGGAATGACCATCATAGCTCTAGGGACATTCAACTTAGGCTGGAAATAATTTCTCATAAATTAATCATTTTTTCATCACCGGGCCATTTTGTACAGACCCAGGAGAAAATTGCCTCTGGCCTCCTTTGAGGAGCGACCTGTCCGCTCTTTGTTTTCTCTTTTATTTATTCCGTCTTGGACAGAGACCGTGTGAGGCAGTAAATATCACTGCAATAACTTAAATGTAATGGTTTCATCTGCAGGACCTTGGCCAAGCTAACAGGGGAAGGAAAGTAACCATAAACGCACGTGCCAGCCAGCAATCATCACTCTGCGTGCTTCTATTAGCAGCCCGACACCGGCAAGTGGGTCCTTCTGAG
>JAODUD010000041.1:2526530-2544831 GCA_026784285.1 Stomatorhinus walkeri | reverse complement strand
ACAACAGCATATGATACTCTGAGACATCACCTAGAACCCCTTGGGTTAAGCTAGGCTTCCAACACCACAACAGCATATGATACTCTGAGACATCACCTAGAACCCCTTGGGTTAAGCTAGGCTTCTAACATTACAACAGCATATGATACTCTGAGACATCACCTAGAACCCATTGGGTTAAGCTAGGCTTCTAACACTACAACAGCATATGATACTCTGAGACATCACCTAGAACCCATTGGGTTAAGCTAGGCTTCTAACACCTCTGCCCCACATGCCAGTGATCGCAGAAACCCCAAGATCAGATATCCACTGGGACACAGCCTCTGCAGTGTCCGGGTCTCCTGAGGAGGCCTGTGCTCGAAGAGCAGGTCTGCTGGCTAGGCTCAGACACCCTTGTTCCCAAGAGTTTGTGCCGGAGTGTGGTTACTGTTATTCTCCGAGAACGACACTTGTAACTTTCCCTGGGCGTCAGACACAGACATGGGTTGCTACAGCTGTTAGCGGTGAAACACCCATCAGTTTAGCTAAAAAAAAAAAAGAAAAGAAAAAAACGAGAGAGTTGTCTGAAGAGTTCTTGGGGTTAGGAAATCTGGCTCTTCCTACAAACTGAGACTTATGTACTGTAATTTTTTAAGGGAATGACTCATTTAACTTGTTTGCCAATATTTACACGCTACGGCCTCACTTTGGATTCAGGGCAAGTGGGAAAATAAAACAGAGCAAATATCTTTCTTTTTCTCTCTCTCTCTCGAGGGCAGTTGGTTATATACACAATGTCTTGAAACAAATTTAGTTCATCTAAAAGGATTCTAAAGGATTCTCCCTTACACCAATCTCTGCACTGCTACAGATATCAGTATTTGCCTTCACCAAATTTAAAATTAGGTTACTCTCTCCTGTAACAAGTCATGTCTTATAGTTCCCGAATCCATTTTCCATATATATGTCTGTCTCGCTGACCATTATAGGAATACTTCTTGTAACAGTTTAATCCCAGAGGATGTGGTCAGGTGAACTGCGCAGCCTTGTGTGGTAAACCACAATGACAATCCATAGTACAAGCCACACAATTGCACTCTCATTGTGTACATCACACAGAGGATTTTCCAGTGATCAGGCTGTTGGAAAATGGGGCCACTGGACGACTCACTGGTATCCAGTTACTCCTGCTAGGTAACCCTTAGAACAGAAGTCCTCATTCGTGAAATACCGCCTTTACGCACTTGCGATGGTAGTGACATTTAATACTGTAACATAACTAGATGTAAGTCATTTTTAAGATATCTACACACATGCAGCGTATTGATTCATGTGCAATGTACATTGCAAACGGGAAATAAAGTGACAAATAAATGAGATTGCATCTCTATTGAATAAGCAGTTACAGAACACGGATGGATGTTGAGTACTGTACATTATCTGTTAGCACATTTGAGGCCTAATGTCTCCATTCTCACTCCAGTCGTGTTAGAATGGTATGGCAGAGATGGGAATGTGTACTTACTGACATGATTAGCACTGTATTATCATGACTCCCACTAAGGTATGTTTAAATGCATCATACTTTGGATTTTTGATGTTTTTCATTTATGGTTAGATATCTGAGTATTTCATCATTTCCCCAAACATAAACTTTGCTCAATGTCTACATGCTTGAGTAGTTTGAGAGCCTTTTATTTTGTAATGAGTCAGGTGATGTGGTAGGCAGTTGGTTTTCTTACCGCACTTGTAAGCAGGTCCTGTTTTTAACCCAGGCTGATCTCTAACCTTAGTTGCTTGTTGATTTGTAATCTGTAACTCCGTTACTTAAACTGTGCTGCCAGGTCTAGATCATAATTCCTTCTGTGGAACCAGTTCGCTTTGTACTACAGCAACACTGACCACGTAAGGTAGATGGAAAACAATAACAAAAAAACTGAAATCTTGAACCACTTCCCCACGGTCTTGCCTCAGATGTTGAAGCAACATTTTCTGTGTCCCATCCTCATTTTTTTGGTTGGTATAGTACAAAAAAATCAACTTACTAAATTTATGTATGTAGCCTAGTCATTTTTTACTTCCATGACCATTTTCCCCCGTGTGTCTCAATGCATTCACATTTACAATCCTTATGTGTGATCGAGTTTAGTGGAACATATTTCACATGACCTACTTAAAAGGGGGGGATCTGTGCCTATTTAAGAATATTCTGCTAACTCAGGAAAAGCTATTAGAAGTCCCAGATAGCCCAGGGATGTGGAAATACTGGCCCGCTTTGCTCAGCAACAATTACTGCATCTGAGCAAGTTATGCTGGACTTTTTTAATGGTTCTGTGGCTTGATGTGCGATGCCACTGTAAAACAAAATACGACAATGAACCGCGTGCGTAATGTATTTTAATCCATTTTTAATCAATATCTTCAGCTATGTGTCATACATGATGATTATTATTAAAAGCACAGGAGGTTAAGGTAGTACTACAAGGAAGCTATGGGTTCTGTGACGTAACTGGACTGCCTGTGGGACTTGGATTGGAGATCATTTTAAAAAATGGTGAAGCCATCATACTTGCACCCCTCCCAAGCCGTAAAGTGAACTCTAGTCTGAGAAACGTTGACTGTTCCACCAGCTGAGCCTGTATGCTAGCACTTTCTTACCCCCTTTCACTTATTTTATGCTACTGCATGTAATATTTCCAGGCTCATATTTTCCATGCCAAGCCTCTCCACATTCTGCTTATGACACAAAGTACTTCAAGTAGCTCTGGTAGAAACTGCTTTCAGTAACCTTTGACCCCATCTGCCTGAAGTCACGGTCCACTGGAAAACATGTGTTGGACAGCAGTAACATGCTTTAGGTTCCCTTTCCCTCGTTCCTTTCGATCTTTTTGTCTTTCACTTTCCTTCTTCATCTGCTTGGATCTTCCAACCACTCTGTCCATTGGTTTGTCCTGTTTGGAGCAAGCTACCCAACGAACAATATGTTCTCTCTGGTTCCCACTTTGCGGCAGGCCAAGGAAGGAAATGCTTGATACTTTTAGTGCGTTTACGGAATTGCACTTAGTGACAAAAATTACCCGACTAATCCTAAAGAAATCTTGTTAGGCAATAATTTAATTTAACTGGGAGCTACAGGCATCGGACTTAGTGCTCCCTGCCCTTGATTTTCCCACCCTGCCCCTATCCAGGCTCAATCATACTGAAATTCAGCAGGGCGAATGTATAGATCAGACATACCATCAGCCAGCTCTTAGGAGACTCGAGTAAGTAAAAAGACATTGCAGTTAATATTATAACGTATTACCAGGAAAGAAAGCAGCAGGATTATTTGTGTTCTTCAGTAAGATGACCATTTTTACCTGTTTTGTCTCACTTGTTCCACTATAATATTGTGCATATATTACGATAAAACTGCCACCTCACTTTCCTGTAATGAGTTCTTTGCTGAATAAATCTCTCTGTGTATTGGTCAAGTGTCTGGGTTTTTAATGGTGCTCATGCACGTTTTCTCCTTGGCAGTGATCCGGGCTAAGGTGGTTGGGAGGAAGGAGGTGGACTCCGGGAACGACATCTATGGTAATCCGATCAAGCGGATTCAGTATGATATCAAACAGATCAAGGTAAGCTCCGAGTGTCAAATGTAGGTGGTGTGCACAAATGTACACAACGGTATATCAGCTGTTCAATATGTAGCATCTAACTTGTCAAAAGCCTGACTGTGAATTCCTATTTATTTGACAATTCCTCATTTCACTGAAGGTAAGACCAGTATTCTATAGGGGCAGTTGGCAGCAGGGCAGTTAATTATATTGCTGTCAACAGAAGTTTACTGAATTTATCATTAATGGTTATGGTCACAGATTTTTGCATGCTGTACTTAACCTAATTTGCTTAATTTTTTTAAAAATCCAGTCACATAAATGACTAAAAAAAAGGCTGTTATGAGATAAAAGTGGAAAAAAAACACTCTTCGCCTGTTTCTAACAGATGTTCAAAGGTCCAGATGTGGACATTGAGACTGTGTTTACTGCCCCATCCTCTGCGGTGTGCGGGGTCGCCCTGGAGCCCAACGGGAAGAAAGAGTACCTCATCGCAGGTAGGAGTCTGACCACAGGCTGCACCGAATGTCAGGACGGCACAATGTGAGGAATGACATGGTAGCGGTGTTGCCGTGTAGTGCAGCCGTCAGGATGACTTAATTAAACTCAATTACTTGAGTATTAAAAAGCACCAATTAAAATCGTCCTTCTCGACTACTCAGCAGTATGGCCGAAGGTAGACAGCACATGCAAGATGAATGTCTCAATAAAGACCGAAAGCATCTTCACAAGCACAACATCCCCATCATTCCGTTGTCCTTCTTTGATCTAAGGGTTTGTGACCCACCACCCTCTATTTCTGCAGGCAAGGCAGAGGCTGTTGGCAAGATGCATGTGACCCTCTGTGATTTCATTGAGCCCTGGGACTCTATGACCCCCACACAGAAGAAGAGCTTGAGCCAGCGCTACCAGATGGGCTGTGGGTGTAAGGTGAGGGGGCTGGGTACTACAGTGAGGCTGGGATTGGGCCTGAGGCGGGAGACACAACATTGCTTCTACATAAAGTACCGAACAGCATTGTGATCGACCGTGCCGCTTCTCAGTCGAGAGGATTAGAGTTAGTATCTTTCCAGTTACAAGCTCATCTGTTTCATTGCCAATGCTACCAACACAAAAACAACTGTTCTGTAATCCCAGATCACACGCTGCCCTGCATTTCCCTGTACCATCACCCTCCCGGAGGAATGCCTGTGGACAGATTTGGTGATAGAAAAGAGTGTGAGCGGACGGCAGGCCAGCCATTATGCCTGCATCAAGAGGAGCGACGGCTCCTGTGCCTGGTACCGCGGCATCGCCCCACCCAAAAAGGAGTTTATGGACATCGAGGACCCCTAATCACACACGTTTTCCCACCCACTGCACCCACCTGATCTAAACATTTCTGCAAAAATGATCATTTTGAGTTAGAAAAAAAAATCAACGAAGAAGTTAAAAGCTAAGATTAAATAATGATTAAACTTATAGTGAGAAAAATATGACACACATAGACTGGTTCGGCGATGATGTCATTTCCTCTTAAAGGCAGACGACACAGAGATAGGAGAGCACTTCCCTTGCCCCAAGTAGCGCTTAATTCTCTTTACACCAATTATGCCTTATCTTGAAACATTCCATGTAATTTGTAAATCGTATCCTACATTTCAGATAACACTTAAATGCTGTTGCTGTCTAACTAACCAATCGCTGCCCAGAAATCAATCAGACCTAACAAATATTCAGTTTCTGTAAACTGTGCTTCTTAATGTGTTCAAGGAAGAATAACTCTGCTTTTCAACAAGTTGTACAGGTTGGAAGTGATATTTTATACCAAAGCTCTACATGGTTCTTAAATCTTAAACTGGCTGCTTCCAACAGACAGTCTCGAAGTTTCTATTAAAACTTCAAACATTCTATAGTAAGTTCCTTTGTTAATGTTAAAGGAGTGTTATTCCAGGGTTTATGAAGCCTTCAGATTCCAAGCAAAGCCAAGAAGGAATTAATTTTGCCCCATTCTGCCAAAAAAAACAAATCATTTCATCATGGTGGCACCACTTAAAACACAACCCTGAATTCATTTTCAGTTGCTATAGGTGTATCACTTGTGCTTGCAAACAAAAGAGTCTAACCAGCTTTATGTCAGAATCTTCACTGAATGCTGATAATGATGTCTCTGATTATGACCTTTAACCTCTGAGTAGAGGAATGACATCTCACTGGACCAGTCTATACAGCTACCTTGGTTTGGTACTTGTGTTATTGTGCGCATCTGTTTCAAGTCATTGGCTGCCCATCCCATTTGCCACCCCCTCATCTTGCTGGCTTCTGTGTAGTACCCATGCATATGCCTTTTTAAAAATATATATTTTGACACCGGTCTTAAGTATTATTATTATTATAAATTCATTCATATTTTTGGGTAGACCTAGATTTGCACTTCCCAGGGAGACACTGCCTAAGATATATTTGTGCAAAACAAGGAGGATTGGATCCTCTTCTGTACTTCTTTAATGTTGTTTTTTTATAGTCTTTTATAGTTCCTGGTATAACATTTTCATTTTTTATTATTATTGTTTTTTATTGCTATTTTATATTATGCCTTTGTTTTCCATGTCAGAAAATGTAGAAAATTTAGATATTTTCTTAAATTGTAGTCCAGTTGACTTTTGTAAGATTTTGTTCCATGGTGATTAAGGTCTGTGAAAGGAGAGATTTATGTTCTGTTATCTATCATGGATTTCCATGTCAGATTGCTGAATATTTATACAATTTTTAGACTGATGGTAAGGCAGATATATAAGGCTATATATCTCATATTAAATGATTTTAAGCTTTTTTTCCTGTTGAAGACAGCTGTGCCCATTATAGCATGACACTCCGTCCAATCTTCTCTTCCAAATGAGGGACGCTGCATGGAGACCTAAATAACCCAAATGTCTCTGACTAGATGGTACTGAGTGGAGGGACAATTACTTGGGTCTTGGTGAAGGATTAACTGTTTTTCCAGGGTTTCTGTAGGGCAGAAAGGGTCTACATTGATATTGACCTCCGGGTAACAGCCTAGTAGATTTTTTTCCCGTTTAGGTGCATCCATTCCCTTGTGCTAGTAACAGAAAGAAGCAGGGCTAAAGTTGGGTTAACACTGCATGTTCTCTGGTTTTTGTAGTGCAAGTCTGTCCATAAATATTCTGGATAACTGCTAGACAAACTTGTTGCTCTGTCGTTGTAGACTAGTTAATGGATACAAATGTCGCTTGACTTTTTTTTGACAAAGTTAGGGCGTTTTCGTCATCGTATGGCTTGCTAGACATATAGTTTGCTTTAATGAAACTGTCTTTGTGACAATTTTCTTGCTACACATATGTCATGTATAATGAGAATACTTCCCAAATAAGCAGGTTATATGGTATTACTCTAAATAGGCTAATATTAACCAAAACCTTATGAATCACTCTTGTTTCCACAAGTTCAATCTCCAGATACTCCTAAAATAATAATATAAAGAGAGACATTTAATGTGGTATTTTTTATACTCATGTATGCTATTACAATTTGAAAACGGTGACATAATTTAAAACTTGGTCGAGCCGTGTTTTTACTACGTAATTTTCTATTATTAATTTGTTTAATTTCGTAAGTTTTCGGCTTCCTCGTCGAAGTACGGAGAAGTATGGTGCGACTTGTGCTGGAACCACATGAGAAGCGTTGTATAATGAGAACCAGACTATGCATGTGTTTGTTTGTGTAATTCATATGTGGAAATTCTGTCATTGAACAAAATATACAGTATTATCAAATAAAAATGTAGAATTACACCGCTTATTGTTTTTGGTCATTCATCAGTCAGAATGCTAATGCTGGTCATTTTTAGATACGAGCCATGTCCAGTATTACATTCAAATAAGATTCTTCAAGGACGCCAACTCAGGTCACTATGCATAGCAAAATTTTCAGAAATAAAAATCAAAACCACACACTCGTATTCACAGAAAAGACAAGTCTGGTATTTTCAAGCATCGTTCTCCTTCACGTGTGATGACAGTGTCACCGCGTGGCCAAAATGCCAAATTACAGTCTTGTTTTACTGTAACATCCAACGTTACATTACATTAAACACAATGGTAAGGCTAGTGCCAATACATATATACTTTTCCACTATAGTGTGTCCGTCCTAAGTTCACTATTTTGCTACCAGTTCTTTTTGATGGGAGGTATTGGTGTTGGCTGTGGACCAGGAGCTTTAAGGAGAGTTGCCTTCAGTACTAACCCATTTTGCTTTTAAATTGGTATGTACCGCCTTTGGTATTACTCCTAAATTTAGAAGCATCTCGCATCGGAACATGAGTTTTCAGTAAATATACTGTTTCAGCCCCATTCCTATTTAGGTGGATTTTTGTCCGGAGGGAGCTGTTGCTAGGAGTCAGCAGTATTTCCTGTTTGCAATCCTCAGCCCTTAATACTGTAATATAGGCCTCCGTGGCCAACTATGCAATTTCTGCATTTAAAATACTTTTTTAAGGGCACTACATGCAGCTGGCGTTTGCATGTCAGCGTTTTCTTGCACTGTTAACTGTATTGTATTTTGTTGTATCATAAAAACACCGGTCGTGGTGAGAAAACATCTGCGTTGTTAACGATTGTATGGGGCTG
This sequence comes from Stomatorhinus walkeri, assembly GCA_026784285.1. NCBI lineage: Eukaryota > Metazoa > Chordata > Actinopteri > Osteoglossiformes > Mormyridae > Stomatorhinus > Stomatorhinus walkeri. Next base: position 2,536,624 of record JAODUD010000041.1, on the reverse strand, counting down.
TGGAGGAAATCATCCACACGCCTAAGCAGGGCCGCCGTTTTGGGCCGCAGTGGTCAGCCCGCGGCCCGCGGCCCTCGGCGGCTCCTACCGCTGCGGCCCCCGGCGGCTCCTACCGCTGCGGCCCCCGGCGGCTCCTACCGCTGCGGCCCCCTTTGTCACTGCAGATAGACACACAGGCACATATACAGCTAAGTAAAATACCCGAATATCGCACCTTTAAAAGAATTAATAAAGAAAATAAATAACCAATAAAGGAAAAATGTTAGAGGGTTTGGCGAAAATGTAAATGATTATAAGGTCCCACGGGGGGTAACGACACAACGTTCATTCTACCATTTCGGAGACAACTGGTAACCAATTTTTACCTTAAAAAAACAGGAATACCAGGAACAAAACCTAAGTTCTCACAAAAATAAGTCAGATTGAAAATTAGACTTACCCGGGCGCCTTTCTTCGCTGTTTCATGTATATTTGTCGCGCTGCCCGGCCTGCCCCGCGCGCACTCGCGTGCCGTCCTTGATGAGAAAAACCTCTAAATAAACAGGCGCGTGTCAGCAGGCGTGTTTCCGTTTTAGAAGGAAATTTCCGATTTTAGATGAAATGTAACGACAGATTGCAAATCACTGTCGTGATAATAATTATAGAAGTATTTTACGCGTGACACTACTGGTATATTATATATTAATATTTTACTATGTTATTAGTATGCGTGTTGCCGCAAATTTTTTAATTTATTACAGGACATGCACACTAAAAGTGATTAAAGTAAATATCATTTGATGGAAACAAAAATGTTATTAAGCGGTATATTTTGACATGACAGCTAATAATTACAAATTCAGGCCACCAGGAGGCACAATAACTAAATAATTAAAACGCAGCCACCGTCAGCGGAATTCTGCTGGGGAGTCAGCACATCTTTTTCCATCTGATCAATCGGGAAATCCACATTTTCTACAATCTAAACTCGAAATTGTTTATTTACACTTTTTGTTAACTTGTTTAGCCGGAATTTTATTTACTGAGATGGTTTGTTTTTATAAAAATCCAGGCCTACCCGAATTTATATTCGAAATGTAAATATTGTTAAATGTGTTGTAAAGAAACAGGGAGGGAAACAAAAAAATCTAGTTAAAAGTATGAAATCTGGTAATTGGTTGTTGTAGATGTTTTACTATCACATACCACCACGGATAACATCAATTTACTTCCCAAACCCTTAAGAGCTTTATATATATATATATATATATATAATCCTATTGATATTCACCTGCTTTGATGCATGTAGTCTCGATAAAATGATTGAAACGATGGCTTGGGATACAAATTTATCCAGTCAAGATCATCACGACTAGGTGCTGGATAAGCGGTTATTGAAAATTGATGAATGGATCGTGCACTTATATTTCCAGGGGGAGTTGAACGAGATAACACCCAACGAGCGACATATTGGTACACAAGGATAAGATGGAATGCGAGGACAAAGTAAAAATACATCGGATCCTCCGGGGTAGCTGACAGGAGTTTAATACGCCGAAGACTGTGACGATGAAAATCAATTTCACATCGGTTTTAAAGCAAATCGCAACTGTGTTCTTTTTCTGTGGGAATGAGGTGATGTTCTGCATCTTATATTAATACTTAAGTAACCCTACTTGGGGGCCATAAATAATGTAGTAGTACCCTCTTACTTAGTGTAGACCTATTAATTAACCAGAAACTAAGTGTATTAGGCATAATGCAGGTCTATATTTTTTGTATTACAGACATTGCAAGACTTATTGACCCTCAGAGTGGGAATCCTTAATTTAACCCTTTAACTTATAATTGGGTTACTGAGTCAGTGGGAAACATGTAGGCTAGGTGTTGACTAGTCATTCAAAAGCTAAACATTTGCAGTCCCACCAGGGACTAATAATAACTCATAGGCAGCCTGTTATGAGGCTGGAGACAGCAGAAATGAAGGCCACAGGCCAGTATCACAAAGCTGGACGTCTTGCCTAGCCAGACAACTTGTCAGATATAAGGCAGTCTGGACTAAACGTAAATGAACGAAGATAAGTCCATTTAAACCGAGGTGCCTTAGATCCGATAAATTACCCAGCCAAACAAGAAATCCTGCTTCATTATACAGATCCCACAAAATAGACAAATTAAACTGTTTACAGCCTACAGTGCACACTTTAAAGTGAACCCAGAAGACAGGAGAGAGCTGCAAATGACTTTTGCTTAATAAGATGAAAAGACGTTAGATTGCCTAACCATACACTGTGTCAGCACAGCACTGGATATGGCACAAGTATCTGCTTGGTTTAAAGTGTTTCATTTTTAATTTAAAGCCAAACAGTGCAGAACATTTGAGTATGTTTGTCGCGCATTGAAAGGCACCTGCATAAATGAGACTGAAAAGCAAAAATTGCTTTGCAGTAGGCATCTCTGATCTTTATTACAAAGTGTCAACTTTGATCTTTTTGTAGTAGATATCTTAAAATATGGGGCTGTCCCTTCAGATAAAATTTATTACACAGTAAACTACAAAGTTTGTTTTTGGTCTAAGTTTTGGAGACACCCAGTGTTAATAGTTTAGCGCAGTGTCTGTCTGCCAAACTCCAATTCTTTTAAAGCTGAACACCTCGGTCGACTGAAGTTGGCGTTTTCTTTTTAATATTTCATGCGTGCCCACACCCGCATCGTACTGCGCTACACCAGTAATCTTCCCGTAAAAAAATCCCCTTCACCAGATATGCTCAGTGCCGGCATTTACAGGTGTATGGACTTCAGAACAGCCCTTATGTTTCACACGTTAACTGGCTACAACTTGTCAAGGACAAACATCCTGTAGCTAACTAAAAGGTTATACAGTTACACGACGTTGAGCCGTATAGAGAAACAGACGTTTTGTTACAGGGGATATGGGATCTGAACGAGACGAAAACAAAATGGAGGACATGCACTGCTCCTTTCAGCCATTAGGTGTCACCATAAAATTTGCTGAAATGATGGCCTAGCCTATGTTTCTCTGCCCGACAGGAAGGTGCAATTTGTATTAACGGCTAATAAAGCAAAGTTGCATCCACTCAAATGCCTACTCTAATTAATTAGATCCGATTTAGTTACTGTGTTACATGTAGGCGTTAAATTTAACTCTGTATAATAGGACTTGTAAAGACACTACAAACATAAGAAAGATGCATTATGTAGCTTAATCTTAAACTGATACATTACTGCATGTGTTGTTAGGTACTTTTCAGTTACATTACCTTGAAATCAGAATGTGTCAGATATCTTAAGGAATTCCCTGTTCACCTGCTTGCAAGATGTTGACTGAGATATCTTGCATTTCTGCCTCCTTTTTGTGAAATCACTGCTTGGCAAACAGTTCCCCCTTTTTTTCTCTAGAAGTTTACTTTCCACATGTTCCCTGTTAGTCTACGGCAGGCCTCGTGTGGGTGTTCCTTACTGCAGCAGGAAGTGGGTTCCCGTTGTAGGAAGCGGATTGGTAGTTACGGACAAAGAAGTCTTACTTGATGGTGGCTGGGCCTACGGTGGTGCCCTTGAGCAAAGCGCCGCACCTGAATGGCACCAGCGATATTTCCAGCTGTGTAAATTATGAAAAAGGTTATAAGCAGCTTTGAGCAAATGCGATGGCTGAGGAGCATAGCAAATATTAGGCTACGTTTAATAATGAGGTGCCTATTTGAAATGCAGGTAGGTGTTTGCTTAAGGTTTTGAAAAGGTTTTAATGGTCAATAAGAGCTGGTACAAAGGGGGGAAATGCAAAATAGCAGCAATTGTTATATAAGATTTTACTGTATGAAAAAAAAAAACCTTCCTTAGCTGGACCTCATGGTTAAGATTTCTCCCGTGACTTGGATGGTGCAGCACAGTGTTGGGAAAGCAGCATGAATTATCTCTGTTTCGGCAGATATTTGACCGGGGGGGGCGGGCAGTTAATACTCCACGCCCCCATAACCAGCTATGCAATTTCTGAATTTTAAATCCTGTTTTATTCTTTAGGTATTTGTGCACTTTTTATTTTGCATTGTTTTGCATTTTACTCCCATTTTTTCCTGAAGGTATTTCGACGCTGCATCTATGTGAACCCTTGTCACTGTTGGTTTCTACACCATCGTCTTACACTCAAACCCCCCAGTTCATATTTCTGATCATAATGAGAAAAAGAAACCAAAAAATCTCGCCTGTTTAAGCTCCATTCCTGTTTGGCTCAATACTGGAAGGGGGGGGGGATTGCATAACTCAGCCATCTGTAGTTTTGATTTAAATACCCCCATTATGTTATCCACAGATGTCCAAGGTCTAATGAGTGATTTATAGTAGTGATGTGCAGCCCCAATGTATTTCAGAGCTGAAATGGAGAGTGGTGGTGGAGGGGGGGTACTCTTGATATTCACACTGCTAGACAGATAGTGTCCTTAAGTGGGCAGCAGATATTCTTACCAAGCCACATACAACCATTGGCCAAAGCCGGGCTGCATTTCATTTGTTTATTTTCATACAGCAGGTCACTAACTAACCCGGGTATCTTTATTTACCCATCACTATCAACAGAGAAATTATCTGCTGAAGCGTATCAGGAGCTCGGGGTTTTTAAACCGCTGAAAGAAGTACCTTCATATAGAATAGGGCCAGCGGCCCAAGCGCATTAATGTATTTTTTCATTAATTATGGTTTCTTTCTTTGTTTTGCTTGGGGTGGATGTGAAAGCTCACCTGCTCCTTCATACGCCCCTCCACGAGGAAGGCAGCAACACGCATATTTTATGTATCTAGTTTTTATATATTTGTCTACCGTGCGACAGCTTGACAAATTGGACTGGTTCGCAGGCGGGGTATTATTTTATCGTCACCCCGAAGATATATGTGCGTTACTCCGACGCGGAATGACGGCGTACGGAATAGTGCAAACGCTTCGCGGATTTTAGGTGCTTTGCTTACGCTCGTTAAAGCCTCTGCCGAATTTCCCCTGTAGTAATTTCCCCTTCTCTCCGCTTTGTACTTAGTAATTTAGACTTCATCGGTCGCGACACTTCGCTGCTTTCTTCTTGTTAGAGGTTCATTCTGCTGTCACGCCTGTGCCATCCGGAGCACCTGGCGGTTCTTCTTCATTCCTTATCCATTCGTTTTAGGAGAAAGGAATATTTATGCTAGCATAAATAGCATAAATATTCATGTTTCTGTTGGAAAAGTAGCCTGTAATGATAAAAGATTTTCCCAAGCTCCACAAATAGATTTTGCGAAATATGGGGACTCCCTTACCGGCTAAGTAACCCCACATTATTTTACTGTCTCTTGAACAATTCCTTTTCCCTTCCCTGCATCGACATAAAAAAAATAACATTTTCACAGAAGCCACTGATTCCTAAAAATTGGACTCTCTAGTTTTTTCCCCCTGAATGTAACGGCAATGCAATTTTTCATATGCCCTGGTGATAAAGTACCTATCAAGACGGCGCTTTATCATCATTACTTACAAAAACGTGAACTCACGGGACGGGAAGAGACGAGGAGGACGCGGAGAAGAAACGGGAGTAATCGGGCTGGGGACATATAACGACTCGGTTTCCTCTAAAACGTGTTGTGTTCAACTGCATGCGTGTCCTACCTTTAATCATGTCCTTTACTTTCAGAGAAGCGCAACACAACTCGCAAATCGATTAAAATGTTCAATAAATAATTTACATCCGACCTCTCACTGGATACCCGCACAATCACACATCGTTGGCCGTGATGAACTGGTGTATGTTTCAGGACATGATGCAACCCAGTACGCGTTTCCCTAAGTCTCCCTTTAGCAACTAACTTACTCGGGAACTATGCTTTTAGGAAACTTACCCATGGGCGGTTTGTTCAAATTAACTTCGAAGGATCATTCTTTGAATATTCGCCGGTGTATGCCAAGAAATCGCGAAAAAGACTGTTACAGTCACAGTTGTCAGCCACTCTGTCAAGCATTGTATGACCCCCAGTGTCACAAAAAAAGGTGACTATCGTTATTTAAAGTTCATATCATAGAACGTGAATAAATTTGAACAAAATTTAAAGCACCATCTGGTTCTGTCGTTGCGATAATACAGCAAGCTATTGCTGCTTCCTGCAAAAATTGTCTTTGGGTGGATTTCAAAACCTTTTCTGAAGTTCCATTCTGTTCGCTTGAAGAACATGAAGAGGAGACAATAATGATGCACAGACCTCTGCAAAGGGTGAATACGTATGGCCAACTTGAGTTAAAGAAAATGTATAATCTTTGCACGAAAAAGAATGCCTATTTTATTTTGATAAATTAACCATTACTTTTTGGGAGCCCCGGGACTCTGCGCAGAGGTGTTGACAGAAATTGAACATTTTTGTCACGAATAAGGTCACAAAACGCTTGGGGGAACGAGATGAAGTCTTGAGACAGAGATATGAGATATTTCATTCTCCCCTTTCTTTACAATTTACCAGTCTAGAGACATTCTTTGTCTTCCTCAGGACAAAAAAATGTCTTTAGCTACACACCTATAGCATTACGTTTATTTGGGTTCTGGACTAACCTGCTGTGTTTACAGTTTTTACACGCTATCCATTACATTTTTTTTTCTTAAATCACTTGGAGTACTTTTCTTCAAGCACTTTTTCTTTAATAATTACACGGTCTGCCAATGCATTATGTGTTTCTGTGTCCAACATACTTTTCAGAACTTCGTTTTTATTCACCGTTCCTGCCTGGGTCATATGATCATATGTCAGTTCTGGAAATTCTGCGCATGCGAGCGAATGGCCAAACAAGAAGGAAGGGGGTGCGGCGAAGTCTGTGTCCTTGGAGGATACAACCTTCAGCCAGCTATTAGACCTACAAGCGTGAGAGAACGTCCAGATGTGAAAGTCCAATCTGTAAAAGTGAATGGTGTGTACGCCGCTCCCTGTACGATTGCCTGCTAAGCAAACAAAAGTAAAAATATTAACGTGGGAACGAGCTGGGAGAGTGATTAAGGGGAAGAGGCACAAAAGGCACTGGGTGACATTGCAGGTCCTACAGATCTAGGATGCTGCATTCCAGAGCTTAACCATCAGGCTACCTGCCAGCTCATGGTCCTCATAGCTTAGAGAAGACACCATAAGGACACTGTACCTACTTATTCCCCAACAGAGGTGGAGATTTCAGGTACAGAGAGTACAAATCCAGACCAGGATTTTGTTTCAATCAACCAGTTGAGTATGAAGAGTCTCAATCACTCAACGGGTTGGTTGAAACAAAATCCTGGTTTGGATTTGTACTCTCTGGACCTGAAATCTCCACCTCTGTTGGGGAATTAGCAGGTACAGTGTCCTTATGGTGTCTTCTCTAAGTTATGAGGACCATGATCTGAAATCTCCACCTCTGCTCCCCAATGTTATTGTACCCAACAATCCAGCACTCAGGTGTCGGGCCCAGTCTAAGGCGGGGTGCATCTGTAACTGGCTGGGCTGAGATACTAGCTATGTTTAGGCCGTTGTGCTAAATTTAACTTGCTTCCTTTTCTCCTTATTTCATGCATGACTGATTTAGGTTGCATTCATCCAGTTTTGGGAACAGCAGAACGTAGGTTTCTGTTTACTGGCATCTGAGCAACACTACCGGTTTCAAGACGAAAAATCTTCAAGGGGGTGTGGAACTCGCCTTTAGATTCAGGAGGAAAACCTGGCTTTCGCTGCTTAGACTACGGAACCCGCAGAGTAAAACTCACCCTCTGGAGTTCCCGCCATGATTAAAGCAGCCACTTATCCGTCATCCTTCAGTTAGGAGCAGAACAGGAAATTGTGCCATAGGTGGACAAAGAGCAAAGCGCAGATGCTGAAACATGCAGCACTTCCAGAAAATCTGTCCCACCAGCTTATTACTTGCATGCAGGTTTGTATTGGGTCTGCAGCTGAAAAGAAAGCTGATAATATTACAGGATTTTTAAAGGTTCATGCCCCAAAGGGCCAACTGCCGTTTCAGCAAAGTTACTGCATCAGTAATAAGAATACAGAGGAGTGGAGATACAGATACCGTGCAGAATGTTCCCTCATGCGTCTGCAGAGAAATCAATTAGCAAGAATCTTTGAATCTGTAGCTTTTTTCCCCCCATTCGATCAACACAGAAACTGCCTAATTAAAGTTTAACTCCAAAACTACACGGAGAAAGACTAGAAAGAGCTCGGCCGTCACACCAAAGTGTATTAAAATATGCAGCCGACGGAGAATGAAGTCAGTCAGAATTGCTGCCTGCGACTGCTGCAAATACGCCAACAAAGCAGGATTTACCCAACCCTCTGATCTCTGCCGGCTTTTGATGATGACACGCTGTCTCGCGTTTCTGAAGAGAGGAGAGAAGTCGGCCGAGGCGACACCGTCGTCGGAACCGCGAGCGGGGAGCGGAGTCGGGGCCAAGTCTTTCAAAGTGACTTTTCTTTCGAGGTTGGCTGAATTCTGCCATTGCCAGCCAATCTGAAGTGAAAGCAAAAAGGCGATCCACACAGATCTGTTCATCCTCCCATACAGACACAGAAATTCGCTGCAAAACCAGAACTAGCTGCGGGAAAGGCTCCAAAACGATACGAGGTATGGCAGAGATAAACAAAAAAAACTCCTACAGACTGACATTTATGCCGGTCAAGGAAGGACACACGCAACAAGGCTTTTTCTTTCCGACGTTACACTGATGTTTTCAGTGTTTAAAATGAAAAGGACGGGGAAACACAGACGCGAGAGACTTGTTTGGATGGTCGCGGTCTTCCTCTGCCAAGTAGCTTATCGCGACACAGGCTTGCTGTGCTGCTAGAGGACACACTGGCCATCTTTGGGCTGCACGTCCCATTTATAAACCGACACAGCCGGAGGTGTCATTTCCGTAGAGTTCCGGCACCGACGAGCCCTGATATTTCCCAGGACTCTGTGGTCAGTGCGTTCCTGAATTCCCGGGTACCTGGGGTGGTGACAGTGACTGTGACAGTGACTGCCCATCTCTCTCCTGGAAGGAGGCAGCGATTACCCATCATGCAGTGCACCAACAAAGTGAGTTCCATGCTTAGTTGGTCATGTGCAGTTCGTATGATTTTCCTTTCATTTGTGAACAAGGCCCCGTGTCACCTCTTGGTCTGCAGTATTTTAAAAGCTCAGAGGTCTGGGTCTCCATCTGAATGAAGGTCAGAGTTTGCCTTCTTATCTGTGTGTACTGTGCCAATCAGCTTGCTAGATTTGAATACCAGAACTAATCTGTACCTATACATTGGATGGCAGCAGATACTAAATCTAGCCACTAGGGGGCGAACATAAACAGCTACTAATCGGGATCCATTTCACACCTACAGCACTGGCTTCCAGTAAATTCTCTGGAAAAGCTTTAGCGGTGAAATACACAATGAAAACCTTACATATTGTGCATAATCGTCACAAGTGCAAAAATAAGCATTTCACTAATAATAAAGACCCAGCTTGCTTTAAAATGGTTTATAGAAAAATGAGTAAAACAAATTCTCTTTTCATTATTTAAATGGCATTCCTTCAACAGAGGAACATTGCCTCCCTACCCCCACCCAAAAAGAAATTTAAATAAAAAAAAAAAAATAACGCAGCATTAGTAGTCTACCACAGTCAGGACCGCGGATCCCTCCTGTTGGTGGGGGGTAGTGAGCAGGCGACGGCTGATCACCAATCAGCTTCAAAGGCCTTTGTTGAAATAGACGTAGCGGATGCTCTCGCCGTGCTGGGAAACGATGGAGTCCCTCAGCTCGGGTTCCAGCTTGGACACGGCCATGGAGCTGAAAGCCAGAAGCAAAGAGCTGGGTGTGGGAGGGGGGAAGCTGCATGGGAGATGCTCATTTGGTGAAGGATGGGGGGGGGCGCTCACCATCTCTGAGGGAAGAGCGAGCAGGCAGCAGGCACCATGAAGACGAGGCTGCGGGGGCAAGGACCAGGGAGGGGAGGGGAAGGGAAGGGAGAGGAGGGGAAGGGAGAGGAGAGGAGAGGAGAGGAGGGGAGAGGAGAGGAAGATCAGAGGCGAAATCAGTGGAAGAAGTGACAGTTCTAGGTCATACAACATGGAACCATCAAACTCTAAAAGGGTCAGAGAT
>JAODUD010000041.1:2480688-2493970 GCA_026784285.1 Stomatorhinus walkeri | reverse complement strand
GCGGGAGGGTCATGCCGGGCAGTGGCGGAACAGAGCGCCAGGGACAGCCGCCCATGGCAGCAGCTGCACCCGCCACACCGAGCCACTGACCCCCGAAACGCATTCCTACACGCGGCCACAGCGCTGACGCCAGCCAACCCGCCACACGGCCCCCCCCCGCCGGCTCCCAGGAGGACGACCTCCACAAACAGCGGGTCTCGCATGACAAACAGCGAGCCGGGATACGACTCAAAAGCACATCTACGTGGTACAGACGGAAAGAAACGGCCGACAAACGTGTGGCTAAGGAGAAGCGCGGATGAAAGGGAGCAAAAAGAGTGTGGCGAGAGCCGGGGCATGTGGGGCAGCGTGGGGCATGTGGGGCAGCGTGGGGCATGTGGGGCAGCGTGGGGCAGCAACAGCGACTCTCCTCAACAGGCGCAGAGGCACCGTCGCCACGGGAGATGCATCACATGGGTGTGCGAAGCTCCGCCCCCAAGTCCCCCCCACAGTGCTGATGTGGGACAACAGAAGTGTTCAGGACATCTTTCGCTGTGACCATCTGCCATGACAGAAAAGACAGGATGGGGGGGCTCGGGCACCATGGCTGGGGATGAAACATCACCTCACAATCACTGCCATGTTTCTCCTACCTCGGTCATCTGCTGAAGCGCGTCACCCCCCCCCCACCCCCCTCAATAAAACCCAGTGCTAACTTATTCTTCATTGTTACCCGCCTGATGGAAGGAGACTATAATGGCTCTCTGCAGGTCCCAAGGCACAGGCCAGCAGCACTGCTCAGCATAACATCAACAATAATAAAGGCTCTTTGATGCCAACTCACTTCCTCTGACATCACTTCCTGCCTGAATGAACAGGATGTCGCCAACCCGACGGCTGGAGTGGGGGGGGGGGGGTGTTTAAACCTGACACAGCTGCTCCTGCACACTCACAGCACACTCAGTCTACCGCCCCACGCCCCAACCCCCCCAGCAAACTTGGATTCTCCGCCTTTGTCCTTATTTTACTGCCCCCACAACTGGAACATTCTCGAAAATAACGGCATGCAAAATAGCTGAGCGTGCCATTTGATTGACAACCCATCGGGCCACTCAGAGGCCGGCAACGGTCCAGCCTGCGGTCCCTCCTCACATGGACAGCCCTTCCGCTCCCACAGTGCCCCCCCCCCCCGCCAGCGTTCCGGTCTCATGATTAATTGACCCAATTAGGAGCAGCGCAGACGGGCGGGTGGGCGGGCAGGCAGTCCCAGCAGCTCCTGGGCTGTGAAACATGAAGCCCAGAAAAATAAATTAAAAATAAATAATTTAAAAAGCCACGCGGGTAGCGCCCTGGAAGCCGTGAGGCCTCTCTGTCAGCGGGGTGCGTGTTTAGGAACGCGGCGACCCCCACGAGAAATGGGGGGATGAGGGGCTACAGTTGGAGACAAAAGGAAAGCCCCCCCCCCCCACCAAAGCATGTGACAGAACGAACGGCCCCACGTTCGATTTGCGCAGCTCTGGCTCCTGTGCTGGGCGAGATAAGCCTTGGGGAAAGACCCACATTGTTCCTGGCTCAGCTCGTTTGTGTATCACTGTGACGGAAAGGGGCTGGGGGGCATGATGGATCTCAATTGAAAATTCATACACTCCAGGGGAACGCACAGCATAAGCCTCCCTGCCCCCCACCACAGACCAATCCCGTGAAAATTAGAAAATAAGACCTGCTGGTCTTTCTTAGGCTTGAAGCTTGACTCAGGAACTGAGAATACGATGTGAAACGTTTATTTAAGGACAAACAGATCAGCCTATATAGCACTTTTGCTTAACAATACACTTTTTCTGGAGTCACTAACCTGACTCAAAGTTAGTAATGTATGCAACAAAAGATTTATCTTGGTATGACAGTGGTATTGGGACCTGAACTCACACCCAACTGGAAACAAACAAAATCTGCTTTGCTGACTAGAGGGATTTGAAGTGTATTACTCTGATCAGGACAGCCCTTTATGTCGGGGTAAATGCAGAACTTTGGCAATCTGACGTTCTTTCATCCTGTCATAAAGCTAATTTACTCCTGGATGGATCAGCATACTTAAAGGTTCAACAGCGAGACCCACCCGAATCAGGACATCACAGATTGCTCAAAACAACTTAACCGACAAACCTTCCCAAACATCCAACGTCTAATTAGTGCTGATGTGACAGAACAAACTGGGATGCACAGCAGTGCCTCAGCACTGGATGAAGCACTTACTGTAAACTCCCCCCAGTCCCACTCACCCTGATCTCGTTGCGGCGGACCTCCACGTCGCTGACGGCTTGCCCGTGGCTAGCAGCGCACCGGGAGATGCAGCAGTACTGGCAGACGGCCACCTGCTCCGCCTCGCAGTGGTACAGCCGGTACTCGTCGTGCTGCGGGCAGCTCCAAGCCTTCACATCGTCGGCCTCTACAAGCAGGTGGCCCGGGTTGGACGAGGGCTGCTGGAGGTGCGTCTGAACGTGGGACTGGCAACAGGGGGCGTTGCAGCGCAGGCACACCTTCTGCGCAGGCAACGGCGGCCCTCGTCGGCACAGGATGCACTGCAGCACTGCGGGGCTTTTCTCCACATTTAGCGCGTTAAACTTCTCCACTATGTTGGACAGTTTGTGGTTCTTCTCTAGGCTGGGCTTCTGGTTGTAGGCGTGGTTGCATTCAGGACAGCGCACCATGCTCGTGTCCTTGGCCCAGGCCTCGCTGATGCATCCGCGGCAGAAGTTGTGCTTGCATGGCAGCTGAATGGGCTCCGAGAAAACGTGCAAACAGATCGGGCAAATCAGCTCCTCTTCGAAGCAGTTTTTCCAGTTTTCAGCCATCGCAGCTCTTTAGTGAAACTTCCGGCTGGTTTTTGCATTAATTACCCCACTTTCAGTGTTCTGTATCAGGAAGAAGACGATTAAATTGTATTTATAAAATAGACTCCTCGGTGCACCGCAAGCCTTTCCAGGTTCGTGTCAATGAAACAATCCGTGTTTCAAAGCAGAGAGACAGTCCAGCGGAATTAGCTACCTTGTAAAAACTCAACACGAGACAATCGGTACCCAGTAAAGTTATCTGTAGTCCATTTATGAAGAAATATCTATAGGTTTTAGCTCTGGGATTAAAAGGAGTCTAATTCCGGAGAGGAGGAGTCAAAATGGAGAAGCTTCAGTACTCTCTCATTGATATTAATTTATGTGCTTTTATGGAGACACTTTCAGCAACGTACAGTGACGAGGCGTTGCTGCTTCTCCCAGATCAAATACCAGGCGGGGATAATAACGTATCCCTTAAGTGCCGGCGTCCCGATTAATCCGAGCTACATTTGTGCTGCCAAGGCACAATAAACGAAAAAAAAGAGTTATCGGGCAACAAATGTGCAATCGTTTACAATTATTCAGAAGGATGTTCCATCCAAACGGGTTACAATGTTGCGAAAGCGGCTTAGAACGTCACACACACCGATCCGATCCGGTAACATGAGCAATAAATTTCAGATCTTTATCGGGAGATCAGATCGCACAACAAACAATAACGATTCTGAAATTTCCAGACTGGATTTACGTCTGGCGCAGATGGGAGGAAAAAGGAGCGTTACTTTGTGGATTCCCGTTACACAGTAAACTCGGAAATTTCCCCGGGCCGGTGCGTAAGTGCGCATCAGCGATCCGCTGTCTTACTTATATTTCTAACGACAGGGCGAAGCGGACCGGTACCGTGTAGCAATACTGCATAGTCAGTCTTTTATTATCGTCCCATATACCATAATAGGCAGGCCGCTCCGACTGTATCCGCAGTAAATCTGATTAAGCCGGTGACAGCTTTCATCTATCGCGCAAAACAAAAAGCAGATCCTCCGCCTCCTTCTCCTCTCGGCTTTCGGTTAATCGCAGACGGACGACCTCTCCAAAGTACGCCTAGCCCTTATTAATATCCTGTATCACGTAGCAGCATCAATCGGGCTATTTTCCCCCAGAAATAATTACATACAGTACAGCTTCTGAATGTGTGACGCTGAGTCGCAATTAATAGCTGACCGATCGGATAAAAAAATCGATCTATACACAAGGCCTCTGCCGTTCCGCTTCTCCCCTCGTTAATTAGCTAAATATATACTTTAATAATACAAAAAACCTTTACTTGAAAATAAACATTTGCTATATATTCATCGAAAGTACATAGTATTTTACATACTGCATTATATATTAATTTATATACGCTTTCGATTCCCCTGCATCAAGGAAGTCAATCATAAAAAAAACGACGTATTTTTTGTGAAGCTAGTTCATTAGGTAATCTATACACATACACACACACAAAGTGGCTGAATAATGTGGTATAGGGTAAGTTATCGATGTTGTTTTCACGGTCTCTTTCGGAAATCTATTCCGACTATTCGCTCTTACCTCGCCAGTCTAGCTAGTTACCACGATTAGCTATCTGTCTCCATTTAACAACGCGAAATAATTCCCTATACGAAAGTGATTTACTGTTTCAGTATAAATTCAGACATATACGTGTCCATATATAGACTTGTATGCCTTTATTCCGCAATCATTTGCCACCAAATGTAATGTATCCAATTCTGAAGATTAACTTGTATAAAAATATTTTATACCCTTTTTGGTCTTAAAGGGGACGGCGCCGTTTTGCCCTTGTTATCGGTTGCTGTCATCAGCCATCTTGTTTTCCTCTTTAAAAGGGAAAAAACGACGTTTATGTTTATTTTCTACCTTCTTTCCTCCGTTGTCTGTTTATACAAAGTAAAAAAAAAATGTTTCGCAAAATTTTTTTAAAAAAAACAGCTTCACCAATCCTTCAGCACGGATATTTCCCCGGGAACTGAACAGCTGTAAATCCACTGGTCTTTTTTGGTTTAGTCCAGTCCGTATGTGTTATTATTTATGATTTTTTTCCTTTTCTTTAAAGCAAGCTTTGATGAGGAGAGGAATGCAGGCACTGCTCCGCCAGTCTGAATACAGCTCGCATTTACCCCCCCCGTGATGTCACGTGACTCGTCACCGAATTGATACATTAAACCAGAAGGAGCTGACGGCCGAAGGGGCGGGGACACAAATTAAAAGGGCAACGCGCTCGGTGCATTTGGGGGAGAATTTTTGCGAAGTAATTTGCATGGCTTTCAGGATTTCCTTTGTTCATAGTAAAATTGAGAATTCCGATGCGCTGCAGTCACGACACTTTATTTTTAAGGTGTGACGAAAATTATTAAAAATTACTGCAACTGCAAGACGGATTATGCAAATGTGCATCGTTTCCATATAATTAATTGTACACAGTGTTCTATTCTGTCCAGTCTCATACTGTCATGCATATCGCAAGCATCCTTCTGTGCGTCACAAACACAGGTTAATTCAGCACAACACATTATATTGGTTTGTTTTAAAATGCCGCTCAGAATTAAAATATTCAGACTCGTGTTTATATTACAGGCGACAAGAAACTGAGCTTCATAAAAGAACATCAATGGCGTTAAAACTGCAACAACAAAAAATATCTAAAAACAAGGTGCGCGCGCGCGCACATACACACACACACACACACACACACACACACACACAAAGGTCTCGCCACACATGCCAGCAGGGCTGCCAGAAGCATTCACGGCAGCTGTGTATCATTTCTGTCTAGAGAGAAATGGTCGGGCCAGAAAAGATGCTGATTGAACGGCGGGTTTGAGCTTAAGGGGCTTTCAGATGCCGTCCGGCACGTAGCCGCAGACCTTTTCAGCTGGCAGGCGTCAGTAAAACAGAAAGAAGGTGTTTCTACAAAGGGGTTATTAAAACATCTGAGGAAGGAGTAGGAAGCGAGGGTGCACTAAATTCTTAAAGAAAATGACACCTACACTCAATAATGCAGTTTGCAGGAGGGGGCGGCTGGAAATTTAAAGGGGCAACGGCAGCACCCCAGCGGAGCCGGAGGTGCTGTGTGTGTCTTATTCTTTAAATGAAATGGGCTGAGTCGGAAGGAGAGTAAAATGTATGGGGCAGAGTTCGTAAATAAGAAACCAAATTTACTGCTTTCATAAAAGTCGAAATAGCTCCTTCTAAGCAGCTTGATGAACAAAAAGCATCCCTGCATTCCCACGACACGAAGTCAGCAGATTTATACGCATGCAAACATATACGACCACACGCCGCACTGTGGGCGCTGGGACGGTCTGGTCCTGTTTGATCGTTGAATTACTGACAGGACATACTGCCCCATCAGCAGTCTGACAGAACACACCCACATTTTTATTTTATTTTTTGGTTTTTTTTGGGGGGGGGGATATACCAAAGAAAAGTCACATCAAGCTCACGAGCTGAAATCAACGAGATTCAACTTTTACTTATTATTTTGGCTGACATGAGGCGACAGAGTACACCCCCCTCCGCATAGCCCCTGGTTTGAACACCATGTCCAGCCCTTACAAACATTACACTCAGACTGTATTTATACAAATACCCCCTCCAATGTCCACAAAAAACAAGGTGTCCTGAGCATTATCTCGGTTTTAAACTCAACCCAAATAAAGCGAAGTAAATAAATCTTGAAAAGAGCTTCTCATGATCCCTAACCCAGTCCAACACCCCCACCAGCCGCACATTCCCAGGCATTCTCCCGTCCCCCTGCGAGCGCAGCCCGCTGCTGTTCGCCCCATCAGAATTGTAATTAGGATCCGGGATACTATCAGTATTCCCAGGCAGATAAGGCAGGGAGGCTGGCTCTCACCGGCCCCTTTACCCCGAAAGGCCTTGGGTTAAAGAGCACAGCTGACCGCTTCTCTCGTTCCCTTACAAAGGAGCGCCGAGTCGCTGTTAGCGCTCCTCAGCATCTCCAACACCGAGGCCGGTACGCCGGCATCGCTTTATGGCCAGAGCAGGCGACTTAAACCCACTTCCCTGGAATATTTACTCACTTAAATACATGAAATTAGGCTTCCAGCGATTTGGATAAATATATAGATTGACGGGGGCGGAAAAACACTGAACACAAACTGATAGCTAATACTATGCAGGGCAGCAGTCTCTGCTGAAGCGACGTTGCCCCTTTAAGACACAATCGCGACATTTTCCCGGACACACCAACTCGGTTTTTCAGAATGAGCGTTATCGTTTTCCCGAGATCCACATTTTAAAGACTGTGGCAGGAAATATTCCTGCCACAAGACTATACTTGTTCAGACTGTTTTCCTCCCAAACGATTTAACTCCATGTGTGCCATTTTAACAGCCGCCATATGAGTAATTTGGTTCGCATAATCTTGATTTTAAATGAGGATTATACCCCTAACACACAGTATCCAGGGGTTGCCAGATTGCTGGCCTGTGATGGACTCACTTCCTGCAGGGTTACTACCTCCCTCCTTTCCGAAAGGCTGCGGACGGGAGAAAAAGTTTGACCGGACAAAACAAGTTACGCTGGGCGTCCGGACGTGTGTGAATTACCTGAACCACAACGAATGCACTGCAGCGTCCCGTTAATTTTAAGTGTGAAATGAAAGGCAGATATTACCCGTTAAGCCATAATTTTTAATATTCGTAATTTCTTTACATGAAATACGAGGTGAATAACATTAGAATATTACGCCCCGCAACGTCCATTTTCATTTACTTAATAAAATCTTCATGTTTAGGGCACAAACACGTTTATTATAACAGAATAAAGTCCATACACTTTCAGGAGCGGATGCACCATTGGAGTCCGAACATACATCCATCTCATCGTCACGCTCAGCTGCACCGTCATTAAATCCTGTAGATTAAACACCGCCAGTGCAACGTGAGATCCGGACGTCACCGCTGCATGCCATTTTTCCGTTGAGGTATACATTCTTGGAAGAGTTATCCCGGAAATGAACACAGATGGCATAAAATCCTTTGATGGTCCGGTCAGGTACATATCGGGGAGCACCACTGGGAGGAATGGATGCCTCTTTAGTTTTCATTCCAACACAGATTAATTCAGCAAGCGTTTTAAACGTTTTGTCGTTTTGTTCTGCATTTTTTATACGTATGAGACCAGAGTCAACTTTTTGATGGCAACAGCCTGGGGTTCAGTCAGCACGGTAGCACGTTATAAGAGTACCAGCACATTACAGAACTGGGGGGTTCAGCCGTATTAAGTACATGGTGAATGGGACAGGCTTTGCGTGTGGCGTGCGCAGTAACTATGATGTAGATTTTGCGGTGGGTGCAGACAATGTCGTCACGTCGCGGGACAGCAATATGCTGAGGATACTGGAATGTTCCGGCGGGCCTGACGCTACTGTTCAGACCTGGGGCAATCCAGCGGTAAAGCCATGGGGATTGGAAGCAGGGGCGGGCGGGCTGGGGACCAAACGGCTGGATTCGATTGGCCTGTCAGAACCAACCAAAACTGCAGGTCAGCCACAGAGATGTAGCCACAGAGATGTAGCCACAGAGATGTAGCCACAGAGGCAGTAGTGCGATCATGCACATATTCATACCAGCAGGAATCTTCACTGGCTCGCAGTTTGAGGCAATCAAGCAGGTTTTTTAATGGAATATACCATGTTAAAGGCAACCTACACCGCGGCCCACCAGACCTGAAGTGCTGCAGGTCTCATAAGTAGGCCTGTGGAGGAGCCAATCGACCAATCAGGCATGCCGAGCTGAAAAGACTGCTGATGGACCACTCGAGGAGCCGGTGGGGCTGCGTGTGGGTGTCACCCAGGAATCCCCACGGCAACCGTCGGTGGCCCTACCACGCAGCTGACGGGACTGGAAGACCTGCGGAAAGACGGGCAGAGCAACACCTGGGGCGGGGGTTTTAAAAGAAAGAAAGAAGGAAAAAAACACAGGCAGGCAGACAGACAGCACAGCCCCCACTTAGGCCCATGCCATAGGCGTCAGGTGAGGAGATGAAGCAGGAGCTCAGGAGCAAGGGCCTGAGGAGCAGTCTGGGGTGACGTTCAGATGAACTGGGGCAGGCTTTTCCAGGCAGAGAGATGGTGGAGGTGGAGGGTTACACCATGAAATGTGTGTCCCTGCGGGATACCATCTGGACAGACCATCCATCAGTGGAACCCTTCAGACCCCCATGCCACTCTTGAACCTTCAGTAGTGAGAAAGGACATGCGAAAAACGACCACCGCCCTTTACTAGTTACGCTGATCAATCTCCTTTCCCTAAAATCCATTTTATTATATATATTCTCAAAGTGTTACCTTTTTATTTGACGTAGGCTTTTATCCAAAGTGACTTTTTTAAATAAGAAAGCAGGGTTCACCTTGCCAATGGCAACACTGCCGACTCTAGGCTTTGAACCAGCAACCTTCTGAATACAAGCACAGCAACCTAACTGTCAGTCACATGGCACCTCCTATAAGCCATATCCCGTTCATCTCCAGAGGACAGTCCCACTGTCCCATTCCCTAGATTGAAGCCTGATCCATGACCCAGGTCTGGAGGAGGTCCTGCCAGAAGACAGCGGTTCTCAAACATGTCAGCGTGAATCAGGACCGTCTCTCGTACCTGCAGCAGGCAGCTAGAGCTTCACCATCCTCCAGGTTAACCTCCTGCCTAAAATTCAGGTCAGGTTGGGGGCATGAGGCTGATGCAATGCGCTGCCGCACGCACCACACAGCGAAACTCCTCGGGATACCGGCCAGCGCCCCCCCCCCCAGGCAGATACACGGTCCAGTCCCACCCTCCGAAAGTGGCCACCCATCTGCCACAACCAGGTGTTACGTGGGCGTCCCCTCGGCCTGGTCCAGCCGGCCGGGTCACCCTCAGGGGAACAAGCCACATGGCTGTAGTGCCGTAACTGACGCTCCCTCCCAGTGCAGGTAATGTCCCTCGTTTGGAATCCCTGAGCAATCGCTCATTCCACACAAAGTCAGACCTAAAATACTGAATCCGTGTGAATTTTTTTTTAGATGAACAGGGTAAAATAAATCATAAAAAAGGCAAATAACTCGAAGGCCAAACTCCCAGAATGCACTTTGCACATCAGCATGATCTTTATACATTGCCGGAACAATGCAGCACACATCGGTCCATACTGGAGCAGAAGCATCAGTGAAATGGAGCCGTGCTGAAGGCGGGACCTGGGGGGTTGAGTTTCAGTGCTTCCTTTCTGCTGGCCACCTTGACGGATTTGAGCTTCTGGACCCATCTTATGGTCACCTGGAGCTCCAGTTCACTGGACAGTTAGGGTTATGCCAAGTTCACACTACACACTTTTAGTCCTGATATTTTGCTCGATTACAGTTTTTGGAGATTGCTGACAAAAGCCTCAGATTGAGCACCGATTTGCCTCCAATCTGTGCTTCATCACTTTATGTTCTGACGTGACCTGACAGTGTCGGCGATAAATCGCAGACGCCCATCAAGTATCTAGCATCCTAAATATCTGGGCCTATCAGCAACACAAAATTCCTGTAGGTCTGAAAGGTGCTGAGACTGGCAATGAGCTTGGCGATGGGCTACAGCCAATGAGAGCGACTGGCAATGAGAACGGCGATGGGCTACAGCCAATGAGAGCGACTGGCAATGTGAACGGCGGTGGGCTACAGCCAATGAGAGCGACTGGTAATGTGAACGGCGATGGGCTACAGCCAATGAGAGCGACTGGCAATGTGAACGGCGATGGGCTACAGCCAATGAGAGCGACTGGCAATGTGAACGGCGATGGGCTACAGCCAATGAGAGTGCAAGACACAGAGTGAGGCAAAATTTGAGAGGTCTTACAAAAAAAAAAAAAACTTGTATATGCCGGGTCACTAAAAACCCAATGTGATTGGAACGCCTGAATTTAATGATTTGGGGGCGTGTCCCAGTACTTTTGGCAGTATAGTGTAATACATACACAGGTTAATTTGCTCTGTTTGTATATGTTGAGCATGTGCCGTCATTCGATAGAAGTGTTTTAACAATTCGTACCACGTTGACACTAGAATTGTTATTCTCCAGTACCACTGGCATGTGATTTCATGGCAAAACAGTTTAGGGTCCAGACAGACTCATCAGTGATTTCTCCTGGTTAAAGATCTTGTAGTCTATGACCCCCGATCACTGATCAGTCATGTACCATGTAAAGCACGTTGACTTCAAGACTCCCGATTACAAGACAAGTTGTGTAGCGTGAACGATACAGCGATCTGGGGATTTTTAAAGTACGAATTTAGCATTAGCATTGCAGATAACAGGGTGGCAGGTTGTGGGGCCAGGGCTAACCTCTTGTTGCCATGGTGACGGCTGCAGCCATCTCTGTCCCTGGGGGGGCCTATGGGGGGCAGTGGCAAAATTCCACAAAAGCTCCCATCGAGTTTGTATCCAGAACAAGGGCCCCCTGTCAATGGGCTGCGGCTCGCGTTTCTCAGAAAAGAGGATGAAGCAGAGGCAGTGTGACACGGTGGCCCCGTGGGGTTGGCTGTGGCGCCGGACAGCGGTCTGGTCTAGGTACAGAGACACCTTCTGTGAGGGGGGGGCCCCTCCCTCCCCACAATCACGTTCCAGCTGGCGGACGAAGAGGCAGCACTTTGGAGGCAAACGTCCGACGGCCAGTCCAGCAACGCTGTGGCTCGCAACTAAAATATCCGTGCATAAAAATGACAAACTGGGTCACGATCCACTCACACGATTCCAAAACAAGCAACCTGCAGGAGCTCAGGAGAAAAACACAAAATAACCTCAAACAAACCTTATATTAACCATCATCCAACATGACCCGCATGAAACTAGCACATTTTTTTAAAAGCCATATTTGGTGTGGTCCAACACTGCTATAGTCAAACTCCTCAGAGTTTGCGGGTTGGACTCTGGCTCCTGGTGCCGTGTGTGCAGCTGGCGTGTTTTCTCCGTGTTCACAGTGGTGCGAGCCATCGATAACACCATCCCAGAAAGCGGCGACCCGCTAAACGTGGCAACAGGGGACCTGGCTTTTCAGCAAGGAATTCTGCCCAAAAACAACAGCGCTCAAGTAGCATCGTGGCCAGATATTATCCTAGAGGGCCTTTTACTCACGCAGCAAACAAAACCTTGTTTTAAAGCAGAATTTCTCCCACCAACAACGACAGATCCTTCGCTTTAACCTCTGCGTCCGGAGGATAAAATTTATGGAGATGTACTGCCAGGGATTGTGTGAACCTGCCAGGTTCCATTTCATTTACATCCCGGGAAGGAATGAGGAGAAGGGATTTTTATTAATTAATTACAGTATGCGGAATTCCCCTTCAAAGTCAGTCTTGGGAAGAGAAGATGGGACACTAGCAAGCAGTCCCCCAGCCCTGATGAGACCAGCCAGACAAACCTTTCTGGTACAAAAGGCCCTTTCTTCACTGACATCTGCCGGAAATGACCTTCACACCAGCACAGGGAGCAGCACGATGCCAACAAATCTTTAATTGCAGAGGTTTACGTTCATTATCTGTGTATATTACGGGCGCGTTGTCAAAAATAAGGCACTGTTTTTGTGCAACACTTGGACACCAGGTGGCGTAATACTTAAGGAACCTTATACACAGGCCTCAGAATGACAGCCAGCTGTTATATGAGCTGCGGCGGGGGCAGAAGTCTCAGTGGGGGCCATTGTAAGTTGTGCTTCATCACAGCCTGGGACTTGTTCAAATTCACATGACCTGCGGTGTCAGGGGTCAGTCAGGAGCCAATTAAAAAGCACCCTAAATACCCCAAGGGCCAGATGCATTATTAGTAAACACCAAAGTAACCAGGTGAATTTAGGAGTCTGGGGAGCCCCGGTAAGGTGTCATGTGACAAGGGCAGCCAGCCGTGCCTGAAGGTCACGGACACGAGCAACAAAGGTCGCAGTCAATCAGGGGTGACGCAGCCTGGCAGCGAGGAGGTTCCGGTCCAGCAGGGGACGCGGTGGGCTGGAATTCAGGACACTCCTCCGACCGAGCCTGGCCCAAGGCCAACTATGTCACAGGGTAAGGAGAGGGCAGGCTGGGGCCCATTCATCAAGGAACCTCCCAAGAGCTGCTCCAACTTGTATCTCGATGGTGCTGCAACATGGAGCTTCCCTGCATCATCGCTCGTGGGTGGGGGTGCGGTCCTCAGGGGCTGTGCTCTCTGCATACTGATGTCACCACGCTTTCCATAAAAAGTCAGAAGGGGGGTGTTTCTCACCCTGGGGGGGGCTGTGTGACTCTCCTCCCTCGGTGAAACCCTATCTTACTTATTTTGCCTCTTAGTGTGTCAGCAACCTGGAGCTGTACTCAGGCTGAGAGTACGGCAGTATTAAAGCAGACAGCTGTACTCAGGCTGAGAGTACGGCAGTATTAAAGCAGACAGCTGTACTCAGGC
>JAODUD010000041.1:2449578-2466311 GCA_026784285.1 Stomatorhinus walkeri | reverse complement strand
AGTTTGACACCCCGGAGTTAGAGTATGGAATAGTCTTCATGTTAGTTGTGGCGCAAGCTGAAACCTTGGGTTCCTTTAAATCAGAGCTAGAAAAGATTATAACAACTCTGAGCTATTAATTCAATTCTCCGTAATGGTCTCCTCTCGTTAGTAAGTTTATGTTCTTAACAAAGCCGGTTTACATGTTCCCAGACTACCATTAAGTAGGCCTATCAACGAGTGTCTAAGCCTAAATTGTATACTAAATAACTCTTCACTATCACCCTAGAAAGTATTTAATATGTTTACATCACACATTTAACGTGGTAATACTGTATTATATCAAAATGTAATTGTGACCTAGATCCTCGGCAAAAAAAAAGGCTGTTTTGGGAAATAATTAGATACGCCATGCTGTGCAGGCCTTGCGCTCGCTGATGGACACGGGAAATCCTGACTGTGCAGCAATCAAACGCTATCATTTGGTCTCAGAGCAGCATACATACGAACAAACAAGAAACACATTTCCTCACCTACCACCACTGCGCTTTTCCAGTAACGTTCTGAAAAAACTCCAAGACGATTACGTACATTTTCCATTTCCGTCGCTTAAACTATGTCCGGCATGAGCACCAAGACATGTTACGGGTACTGTTGCGATAATTATAGACTCTTACGCAGCCGTAACTCTCAAACACCGATTTTATTTAATAAGATTCGCACAGGTGGGAGCTGCCTTGCGTGATGGACTCGGGCCTGCACCCACAAATCTGCCATCTTATAAGTACCGTACATGAATATAAGTAATATATCCAACAAAAGTTGTTTCTTGCCTTTTTTGTCCTCTACTCATTCCATAGGGGACATGATGTGGCCGCAGGTGTCAGTCACGGACATGGATTCTTCATCAATTTTCCCTTTCAGCGGAACCGCACGTTGCTGAGTGATTTTCATCTGTGTACAACATTGCAAAATTGGCGTGTCCGAGTTATCGGCCTTGATTTTTTTTAAGTAGTCCTTTTTTATCGCTAGTTCCATGGATAACTTTAGTTAGGTAAGAAGGAGGAGCGAGGCAAAGGGGGACGGTTTGAACCCCGGACCAACTCTAAAATGTGATTTCTTTTCATTATTAGAGCAGCTGAAGAGAATGACGCTGCGTAACGTTACGAAATGACGTTATCGTTGTTTAAGAAATTCCATTACTTAAAGATTTCTTTTCCAACGCTTTAGTGTTTTCAGATACACGGAAGGGGAACAGTTTGAACTCAGATTTTCAGATGGAAAACTTCATCCCACTCATCCAGTAATGTCCACATTACTTAGCCTAATGCCCCGACCATATTAGCGGATGAATGACCTGTAAACGTTTGACGTTTTCTGTTCTGCTACTCAGTGTTTTGTTCTGTTTTTCCAAACAGCTTTCATTTGTTCTTGGATTATCTACATTCTGCAGATGACGGTCCATCTCCTCCCACACGCCCAGCGCAGATACGAACGAGCCGTCAGTCGCTGGCTGGACGTCAGGAGGCCCCCTTTGACGGCGGATTATTTTAATATTTTTCCGCTTCTTAATCATGAACGTGCAGAGTTCTTGAAAATAATCCTGTGTAAGCACTCTTCAATGATAAACTGGTAAAGGCAGAAAAGGACAGTGGATGTGGCCATATAACATCAATTTATATTAGCGTTTAGATTATTACACCCAATGGCTGTGCTATTACGATTATTGTTTTTTCTAAGAAGTTGGGTGGCATTACCGAGTAAATGAAATAGCCGTCTTGAAACAGACCATATTCCACTTTAAGTGGAAAAGAGAGGGTAGAATATTTTATTTAGATCTATTTTAATACTATTGCTCTCACTGGTTAAAGAGATCTGAGCCCAATGGAAACGTTTGGATTAGTATTTTAATGGTTGAATCAGAAAAGTCTCATGAGGTTAACCTGAAGCAGCATTTCATACATGAAATATCCATTCTTTTTCTATCACCTTATCCTGGTCGGGGACACTGGAGCACATGAAACAGGAAGTAAAACCATTTTTAAAACCCTCCTTTCTATCCTAAGAAGAAACGCTGTGATACCCATTTGTGCCGCATCCCCTCAGGTTCCCATGGAAACCAAGTTTAATCTGATACTGATACTTCCCTCACACTCTGCCATGCTGTTTGTTTTCCTTAGTGTGTAGCCATAGCAACCTCACATCTGCGGTCTTCGTTGGACCTGCCCTGTAAATCCCGAGGACAAAGCAGTTTGCTCCTCTAAAGCTGAGGATTTCCAACTTCTCCTGCAGTGACATTTATTTAAATGGACATGTGCTATGGGATTTACATGTAACAATGTATCATGGTTCATAGTTATTACATACAACAGAAAGGCTACTTAAATACCCAGCGTCAATGTCAATTCATGAGAAAAACACAGACTGTGATGAAAGGAAAATTCCTCCCTTCTAATGACTGTCCTTATTGTGGATTCACATATAAATCATTGGGATTTCAATGAAAATTAATCTTCATTTTATTATGTGAAAAATCCTGTATTTCTAGGATATAGGAAAGACGCCAGTCGCCAAGGCAAAGCAACCAGCTTCCATAAGGTGGGGCCATCGGTCCAGGAATTACAGTTGCGGCAACGTTTGTGCCGTTTCACGACAGGAGAGGAAGACGCCACTTGTCAAGTGTTGTCCTTGTTTTTTCAAAGGCAATAAAATAGATGTATGATTATCATGAGTTTGTTTTCATAGAAATTACATGTAGCTTGAACTAGAGAGCTCTGAGCTGAAAGTAGATACAATTTAAGTTCACATTTCTCATGAAATAATCACAATCTTTGTCCTTGACATGCATCGAATGGTCATACGCAAGTGCATGACAAAGTGCTGTTAGTCTTCTCCTCAGTACTTTTCCTGGAAGTGGCATATATCCTCTGTCACCTTATTACCTGCGTTTTCATGTCAGAAAGTTAGCGAATCCCTGGAGGAAAATACTCAATACTACAACATGCAGTCCATTTGGACTAAGGACTGGAAAATGGGTGACTTCTGTTTGCATCTGATATAAGCTTGGACATTGTACATTTAAAGAGAACTCACCCATCATTCTCGTTTTAAGCACTACGAAGGCAGGAAAAAAAAAAAACAAATCTCTTGGATCACAGAAACAGTTATCCTCAATCATAGCCAAGCTCGTTCGTCAAAGTAATTTCCACCCAATAAAGACCTTCACAATAAGCACAAATGCATCATTATAATCAACATTCCAAGTCAGAATAATAAAAAAAAAATCACACAGGTAATGATTATTTTTTTTATTAGCAAAATCGTAAGACGGGTGGCACATTGGACAGGTTTTATCGCTCAGTATCAAATTGGTGACGTGGACTGGTAAATCTGATGCTGAAAAGCTACGCTTAAAACATTTTACGTGTCTTCGGATGTCTGCGTAGATATTTTACGTCACTGCAAAACATCGGGCAGGTTTAGTTTGTATAAAATATATATTTGCAAAAATTTCCATTTTAAAACTCACAGACATTATAAAACACCTGGATCGATCCTGATCGGTTACAGGCATAAACGAACGGCAGTGAAGCAGACCTGGAGACCTCCACTAGTAAGGAATGTCATTACCACACAGGTTTCTTATTTTAACCACCACCCCTAAAAGCACGATTTAAAGAGAACTTTACTGGCATCCATGTGATCACACGAACACAGAACATAAAAACAGTTGAGGTTTGTGGAGGTAAGTAATGTATAAAGTCTTTCCTTCTTCCCTCAGTTCAGTCATTACGTTCAAAATATTAAGAAAATATTTTCCTAAATCTGTATAAAACTCCACACAATTTAAGTTTTTAAATCATGAAACATGAAATCATAACATTTTTGGCAATATCAATCAAAATGACAACTGCACTTCAACTCGATTACACGCTTCAGCACCAACAGCGCGGAAAAAAAACTAATGTAGAGGAGGTGCTAGTTTGAGAGTAGGGTGAAAATGCAATGCCCCCACCGACCGGTTGGTTGGTTGTACTTGGGGAAAAATACCTGGAATGTCTCATAAATACCTGTTCTGTATGTTGGTTTAAAAGTTAAAAAAACAGAGGTTTACCGTTCCCTAGCAACACCACCCTACAGGATATCCATTAGGGGAGTCTTCTCTGTGGAAGGCTACTGCCCCATTTCAGTCACCAATCTCTTAGGAAGCTCAATCTTCCTCACCAGCTTCTTAACTTATTCACCTTCCGGCCACAAGGGCGGCGCTCACACAGCCTTGACATCCATAGGGCGGCAGTTCTGCGGGTCCTGACGGAGAGCCTTGACGGTCTGCAGCCGCCTGCCGTGCAGTGTGAAGCGGGACCAGGCTAGCAGCTGCAGCAGGGCGCAGGTGATGGGCACCAGGACCAGCAGGTAGAAACAGCCCTGGCGGAGCGCCACCTTGACCGTGACCTCCGCCTCTGGGCTGGGTGTGGCCCGTACAGCTACGGCATCCTGCAAGGGGTCACGCTCGAAGATGTCGTAGCCTGGGAGGAAAGCAAGGCGCCACGGTGAATCAGAGAGGAAGATGTACGGCAAGCCGTTTTAGCATTAGCTCACTTCTAGAGGATATCGCAATTCATTTCTAATTAGTTAGAAGGCAGATTCTTGATATCAAAAATTCAGTCGTAGCTAGTTATAACGCCAGTACTTCATATTGGAAATTCTAATTTTGCAAGTAATATTCAGAACGTTTTCTCATTAATTTCAATACGCTGGAATTTGAACTAGTTAAAAATGCTGATTTCGGATATCAGGAATTCAATCTGAATCATTACTAGTTACATATTCCTAGTATCAGAAATTGGATTTTCAACAAGTTAAAATAGAATTTCTGGTATCAATTTTGACTAGTTAGTTAAAGTCAAATCTCTGATCTCGGAAAGACACATTATAACTAGCTACAACTGAATGTCTGATGAAGATTCTGCATTCTAATTAGTTAGAACTGAATTAGTGATATCCTCTAGAAATGCATCAGAGCTGAAAGGGCTTTGCCACGGAGATGGGACCAGAACCCACGTCAGCACTGGTCGTGACATCCGTCAGAATACCGCAATGCAGGGACCCACTCTGTGCATTAGGAGCGGTCTTAGCAAAGGCAGATATCCCAACCGGCTCCTCCTTTTCCCTTCCGACTCCATCTTCTGAGCATTGGCATTATGCAACACAGACTGCGGTTGCAGAATTTAAGCCCTGCAGCTTTTAATTTCGGGAAGAAACACGGACGGGTTGCATGAGAACACAGCTGGGCTGTCAGGCAGCACGGGGAAGGACTCCCCATGGAAGACGTCTGAGGTTTTATGGGCACAAACCTCTGAATGTGACCGTCAGCTGGGAAGGTGGGGGGCGGGGAATGGACAAAACAATAAAAAAAATTTGGATCCATCGTTTCAGTCTAATTACTACCATCTGCACGGCTTCTATGATGGATTGAAAGAGGACTCATACTGCAAAGACTCCGCCCACAAATGAGGTCTGTGGCTTTAGCTCCGCCCCTTCACACACATTCCACTGACCTGTGTACAAGCAGAGCAGCCAGGTCCCCACGAGCGGAGCAAAGGTCTGGCCCGGTTTGGTGACCAGTGCCACCATCCCGAAGAGCAGCGCCGAGGCGGCCTGCTGCCGTCGGTTCAGGACCAGGTCCTCGTCGACCAGGTCTGTCACCACCAGGTTGAGCAGCTTGCAGGTGCCCTCCGTGAAGACGCGGTTACTGTGGGACAGACCACGGAACAGACGACCCTCTCCTTAGCTTTAGAGACAGGAAGAGTTCATTACACTCATCAACCAGCCTTCAGACCCCCATCGCACCTTAGCTAAAGTCCTCAGACCCCAGATTCAGTCTGTTTCACATCAGTCCTCCTGTGGGTTCCTGTGCCCCCCCCCCCCCGAATATCCCACGCTGAAGCTTGTACTGGGGGGCTTTTGCACATCTTGTGTCGTCTTCTGTGTAACGTCATTTCGGAAGTCTTGGACAACCGCGATTTCGTGTCACAGCATGCCCGCATGTTCTGGATTTACAATGGTTTGACTTGGACCCCACTGCAGCGCCGTACCATTGCACAGGAGCCCCGAACGCACTGCGGAGACGCCCGGCCCTCCAAAGCGGGAAGAGCCGGGCCAGAAGGAGGGCGTCTCACCTGGCGATGAAGAGGCACAGCAGGTAGGCGTGGTCGGGGCCGGCCAGCAACATGACGGCGCTCAAGGCCAGCTTGAGGACGAAGAGCCAGTGGATGACGCTGTAGACCCCGAAGCGCCGGCACAACGTCAAGAAGTACAGGTTGTTGATGTGGGGGGCAATGTACGAGATCCCTGTCGGCACAGGGGGGGGAGAGCGTCAATCAATCGATCGACCAATCAAAATTTATTTATATAGCACCTTTAAAACAACTGAAATGTACCTCCATAGTCAGAGATAATGTAGAGAAAAGCCCCCCCCCATTCTTTTTCTTGGGATCTGCCCCTTGGTCTGTGTGTGTGTGTGTGTCTGTCTGTGTGTTTGTCTGTGTGTGTCTGTGTGTACAGTTCAGGGTGCCTCCCTCTTCCCCCAAGGCAGCACTGTACTGCTGAGCTGCAGTGATCCCAGCGCCCTGGTTCCCTCCACCAGGATACAAAATGTCTGAGCACCTCCATGAAGGCCCAGATATCTAACCCTGAGGCACCTCCAGGAACCCATAAGAACCCCCCCCGAAGGAATTCTTACCCAGCAAGAATGAACTGGTGGAGGCCGAGATCTTGTCTGAAAGAAGGTGCTCCAGGAACAGAGGGAAGAAGTTACTGTTAAAGTGGCAGTGGAACACCTGAAGGGGGGGGCGACGAGAGTGAAAGGTGAGGGAAGGGAGATTCCAAACTAAACACTAGCCTCATCCCACCGGGACAGGCAATTAGACAGCTGCGCCATTTTGTACAGCTTTCTTAAACCAATCATAAATAGTAAAAAAAATGTTTCTAGGCAACACAGGTCAAGGTCAACAGCTTTGGTATAATTATAGTGTCATTTGAGGCTGGAACATGTGACTCAACACCACCCTGATAGCATCACCATGGCAACACACCTGAAGCAGATTCATGGACACGAACCACAGGAAGTTCCGGTGCCTGGACAGCTGCCTTAGGTACTGCCCCAGGGTGACGGGCCCGTCGCAGGCCAGAGTGGCCCCATCCAGACACAGCCTGGGTGGGGCAGCAGGAACATGCACAGGCCTGTCATTCAAAGCCACGTGGACACACCCCCCAGCCCCCCCCCCCAAGTGACTGGTCATGTGACGGGTCCTACATACTCCTTCAGGGCCTCTGCCTCGCTCCACCGCGCCCGGGCCACACTCTGGAAGCGGCGTCGGAGGAGGTGGGAGACAACCGCGAAACCCAGCGCCGACATGCCGGCCAGAGCCACACAGAAGAGCCGGAAGGGGAACAGGTCCGTCTTGTCCCAGAAGCCATGAGACAGGAAGACTGAGAGCGAGCCCAGGGCACTGAAGAGCGAGCCGTGGAAGTTCAGGCGCGTGCGGTCGTCCGCTGACACGGCCAGGTCGGCCAGCAGCGCGTTGTGGCTCAGGTCCACCGCGGTCAGGAAACCGTCGTACAGACAGAGGCAAGTGAGGAACTGCAGTGCCGGGGGGGCCCATGCCACCCAGAAGGCCAGGAAGGAGAGCGCAAACAGGGGTCCGCTCCGGGACAGGGCCTGCACCCTCTTCAGAACCACCTGAGGGGAGGTCAGCTGGGTGCCTGACCTGCAGGAGGCAGCAGAGAGCAGGGGATTCGGGTCCAGGTTAGGCGTCGCTCAGAACAGTCCTGCACTGCAGCTGGACTCC
The DNA here is from genome assembly GCA_026784285.1 of Stomatorhinus walkeri. Lineage (NCBI taxonomy): Eukaryota > Metazoa > Chordata > Actinopteri > Osteoglossiformes > Mormyridae > Stomatorhinus > Stomatorhinus walkeri. Next base: position 2,458,482 of record JAODUD010000041.1, on the reverse strand, counting down.
CACAACCTGCCCAGTCAGACAAAAACCACCATCCTGCACTCCCCTGCATATCACCACTCTGCCCCCTCCAGCCTCTACCTCATGCTGGAACCTCGTACGGCTGCCGTTCATGCTGTCACTGCCTGTACCGCACGCCGCGCCTATTTACACAGTCGACAGCACGGAAGGCGGGAGAGGCGGCGGGAGAACTTACTCCTGCGAACCGAGGAAGGAGCGGTCACTGAACCAGCCGAAGAGGGGGTCATTCAGGCTGTTCCAGATCAGGAAGACAGTCTGGCAAGGAGGGACAGGGGGCATCTCAAGTTAAAGCACTGCCATAGGCTCATGGAGTTTTACTTACACAAAAATGTTCTGAAGGCAGAATGAAAAATGATTGGATTCAAAAAGATAACCAATCAGATCTTGGTCAGATGTCAGATCAACCAATCAGATGTCTTGAACTCACCTTCTCTACAATCTGACTGGTTATCTCTCTGAACCAATCATATTTCGTTCTGCCCTCGGTACATTTTTGTGCAAGTAAAACTCCCACAAGCCTACCATGGAACTGGTGAGAGGAGAATGTCAGGGTCCTCACCTCTCCCACCCAGAAGGAGATCTTGTCGATCTTGTAGATGGACACGAAAGTCTCCACATAGTACAGGAGGAATACATTGTGCAGGATAGAGATGAAGAGCGACAGGGAACCGTAGAGCACTGCCGTGGGGACCCCGGGCCAGCTGGGGCCCCCTGTCCGCTCGCCCATGCTCACTGGCCGCCGCTGCCAGGCATGTTCAGCCCCTCGGCTGAGCCGTAGCCATCCTGGAGACGCTGCCGAGGCCGGGTCAGCCCCGGTCCTGCCTCTGCGGGAGAGGAGACACAGGACAGCGAAAGCTAAGAAACAGATACTGTGTCATGCCACTGTGCTGATTTCACAGAGGACGACGACCCTCATACCTCAGGAAACAGCTACGAACCAAATAATTACTTTGCCTCTTAGAAACGTCACTGAAACGCTGTGCCAGAGCAAAGCAACAATACGAGGAAACACAATTAAACAGACTGGTGACATCACTTCCTGTTACCCAAACGGGGCAAATACAGCGAAACAAACAGGAGAGCCGACATCAGCTAAAGTGAATCCCGGGGTGGGACGAGGCCAGGCCATTTTCTCAGGATCAGCCCCCCCCCACATCTTCGTCACAACTGAGCCAAGTCATTAATCGTTAAGCTGAACTTAACCCTAAATCACAGTCCCTGGCATGGAGGGGGCAGCTCTGAGATGTCAGCTTCCAGGATCCTTTACAATTCATTCCCAGTCCTGAGTGTTTGAGTAAGTTGACCAGAAATAGGCGGTTTGTTTTACACACCCTACCAGAGTAAACACCTTAGGGAGACCGACACACACACACACACACACACACACACAGAAGTTCCTATCTCCGGGTACAACGTCACTGGAGCGTGAAGTACACATCAGGACTCTCACGGATGTCTATCGTGGGAAACTTCTAGAAAAGCTCTCCACACAGTCTGGGTGGATGGGGGGACAGGCGTGGTCAGTCAGAAGACAACCCCCCATCCACCCCTCATCCGAGCCCAGCTCACTGTCCAAATAAAAACCTTCAGGTCTATTCATGGTGTCACTTGGACAGTGACGTTCGGCCCATTGTCAGGCACCGCTGCCATGGTTACCAAGGAAGTAACGCTCCAAGCTGAGCGAAGAGGCCAGAACACCTATTTGCTGAAGCAGCTGCTTTTGCTTCTCCATGAGCCCCTTCCTCTGGGACCCCCCCTTCCTCTGGAACCACCCCCCCCCTTCCCTCATTGCCCAGACTGTATAAAGAACCACTAGGACGCAGGTGATGAGAGGCGGCTCTGTTGGGTCCCTGATGCATAAGGGCACAGGCAGATCCAGGCGCGGCCCACATGATTTCCCAGTTGTCACAAGGTTGCTGGGTTACGTCCCAGACATTCCCTCATTCCCTATAAAACTAACACGATATTGTCTCCTGAGCGCAGTCTGGTAGGGAAGGAAACCCCCCGCCCTCCAAAGCAACCATTTCATCTATCGACGTGAAAGATTTCCTATCCAAACACGTTCCGAAACGGGAAAAATGGTAACAACATGAAACTGGGAACAAATAAGGAAGTGTGAAGAGGAACCAGCTTCAGAAGTAAGGCCGTAGCGATTAAAGTCCTTAAACAAAGTACTTTAGAATAAAAAAGAAAGCATAAACTGATCTAGATATGAAGGATTACAATGTTAAAAGAAATTCTCAGACGCCCCTGGTCCGCCGAACTGCAGCGCTTCCGCTTAGACAATGACATTTCTGCGATGCACAGTAAATATTTTTGTAGTATAAGGCTAATTATTATTATAATCCACAGAAATATTAAATCTTTACCAGAGGCAAGTTGAACGTTCAAACGATGCCCCGGGTGTTCAGGACGTGAATTTAAGCTGCTAAAATGTCAAAGGAACAGGCAATGATCCCAGAATAGGCTGGAAATCCTGACCATGACATCCTGTGTCGCTATTTAGCATAGAGACTGATCATGGAGGCCACTTCATTGTTTACAAGGCACAGGACCGCGTTCACTTTTCGGACAAACTTCCCAAAGGTCGCTTTTATTTTTCAGCGAGAGGAAAATGAACCATTTAGATAGAGAAGCCTGCCCCGCCTGGCCACTGAAATACTAATATCCACAGCTCCGTTTTCATCGTGTATCAGCGTATTCTAACTCCCATCCGAACCAAACATCACACTATACTATATATCCACCCACGATACATTTACTGTATATCTTTGGACGTCACTTAATGTTACATTGTTTCCGCTTATTATTGAACTTATACATCATGATGTTATATTACGCCAGTAAGGTGCCACACTTTAAAGAAACGCTTCCCGGGGGCTGCCACAGGTCGCCCACGTCCCAGTTCAGAGATCGTTAACGACTAGCTGGTTAGCCAGTAGGCGCAAACCAGCAAGATTACTCACGATTGCCTTATGCCTCCCTCCTTACTCCTCGTTAACGTGGTCGTCGCCGTCCAAACGGCACAATTAAAAAGCATCAATGGAAACCTTCGGTTCTGCTTAAATATGCCTCGGTTTTTCGTTGTAATTTACAATATCTAGCTACCTCGCCAACTTACTATAACCAGACCGCTTACCGCCGCTTTTCCACGCCCCTGCGACTCCTGATCACCGTTTTTATCGCTCACCATGCCGACGAACGCTCCACGCAAACTGTTGATCGGCGGCGGACGACGCCCCCGGAAAACGTGCAGATGCGCAGCCGCCCAGCTGCACACACGCTCACACACCTTCGCCGGTAATAAAGAGGCCCCACAAAGCCAGGAAATTTAATCGCGTCACCAGACACCCAGCCACGCCCCGTCCCTCCATGCGCACGCCGGGGCTATCGGCCGCCCGAAGTCCGCAGCCGCAGCGCCACCTGCAGGCCGTGCGCCGTCGGCACCGCCGTGCTTGTACCACCCCCGCGCTCCAAGGCGCCGTTCCGCTTTCTTCACTATTTCCCCGTCGTCTCTTCTCAAAAGATGTCAGCGGAACAGAGTCGATCAACATGGCAGCAGTAGCTTAAAACCAGCACCGTTATACCTCTATTTACATATATACATATATGTAATAAACACTGGATAAACAGTTATGGAAGATATACGGGTTGATATTTTAGCAGGCAATATGTTATAACTGTGCGCTATGTATTTATTGAGCAGGTAATTCAAGCAAAAGGTAGGTCTGTATGTGTACATAGACAAAATACAGCGAAGAGGGGGAGAAAATTGAAGGGAACTGCTAACAATATTGGCCTATTATTGTAACGAGGCCGAGGAAGAGTAGATCCGCGCTTTGCCTTCTGGACAGTTCGAGTTTACGTAATGCTGTCATACCAGTACCGAACTGGGCGTAATGGGATGTTGGGCCGAACTTCATGTCTTTGTGAAGAAGAAAAATGGTTTATGGTCGAAGCCCATAGGGTTCTGTAGGCAAGCGTCACTGGCGCCCCCTGTCTGAGACAAAGTGAAATTGGCTTGCTCAGCTGGCGCCCCCATCCCCCCAGAAGATGGCGCCAGAGGTGGCTGCCTATGTCACTCAATGGGGTGACCAGCACAGCTTTGTGTTCTGCACTCCAGAACTTCGAATAGAAGTTCATCGATCTCCGGATCTGGTGACTGAGGAAACTACAGAAGCGCCATGCTGGTCCTTATCATCCAGGAATGGTGTTTGCAACACAGGGTGCAGCTAGTTCTGTATGTAGTACTGTCATGGCTGTTACATGGCCACGCGCAGCAAACCTAATCAAGAAAATCGCGAAGTGCAAGGCGATATGATGTTAGCGAGAAACATTAGGTGCAGGCAAAAACAGCTCTTAAAAGAATAGGACTTTATGTACATCTACAAATTGCAAGTCTTATAGATTCTAAAAATAAAAAAAATATCATATAAAAACACAGCACCGTTTTAAAATTCATTTACATTTGCTTTTCGTGGACTGTGTGTAGCCATGTTGTCTTCCGTACAGTGCCTCTCCGCCTGCGTGATCCGCTGTATTTATATCCGTGCCCGACCTCACGGTGGCTGCGGCTTATTGCTCCCGACTAATGATGCTTCATGAACTATTTGCTGCGTTTTCTAACCCCACAAGATGGTGCCCTACTTCCAGCTGTCGGCTATCAACAAGTTACCGAGTTCGGCACGTTCTGTTGAAGCGGAAACTAGGCAATTCTCATAAGACCCATGGGAGATGTTTATTATATAAATTATTAATGCGTTATTATTTACTATTTAAAATGAATATAAATACGTTAAGGGCCACTGGCATCACTGTTTTCATTATTTAATTCATTTTGTTGGTGTAAGTCATCAAGTATTGAAGTCGTGTTCCCCTAACCCCATTTTCCATATTGGATATGTGTATTTTAGTGAACATAAGGTTTTTCAGGAATGCATTAGCTGCATTGTAGCAGGGCTAACCGTACTTCATTTATCTTCAGAGGGAAATCAAACCTCATCATATCTGCCATTCCTGAATGGATCCTCAACGATGTTTAACAGCTTGCAACAGACATATGAGTTGAAGGCATCTTTCTGCTTCGTCCAAACATAAGCCATCCATTCATCCAATCATCCATTGAGTCAAAACATTGGTTTTGTCATTTCTGTCCAACATTTTGTATACAGTCATGGCAATAAGTTTAGCATCACTGCAGCAAAACCTCGTTTGAGTCGCTGCTAATAATTCTGTCGTTCAATGGCATTAAGTTATGGTGCCAAGCTGTTGTATATATAAAGTCTAAACATACACCAATATAATTGCTGTAACAATCAGTTGGATTTATTGCTAGATGTCCGTGACATGTAACACCTTACAGGGACTGCTGATTCCTGACATGGTATTTACTTAACGGATTACTGTACAGAAAGTTTAGAGTATTTGGATGACTTTTCCCACTGTGTAAGGGTATACAGCAGCTCACTCTCTAGTTGCAGCACAGGTGCTAGGCATATCACTACTGAGAATCGAGCGATAGAGCAGATTAGATATATTTTACATTTCTAGAGTGAGTACTAAACTAGTGAGTATTTTATTCAAGCATGGCCTTGAGAGGTTGGAAATGAACAAGGAGGAAGATTCCACCAAGATCTCAAGGAATTCGAGCGTTGATACCAAGGACAATACAACGAGAATGTGATGGGGGACTACATCTGGGGTCTTGTTCATGACAGTAACTTAGTTTACAATCGTCAGTCTAAAAAGACATGTAATTTTAAAGTTTAATTGGACTATATGGACACAAGTCAGAAGATTTTGTAAAAAAATCGAAGTCTCTGCAAAGGCCGTTAATGTTATCTAATGCGTGTTCTGAACTACTGATGTCCTGACCACAAAATCAAAGTTATTTTGAAATGAAAGTTATTTTCTATCATTTGGATATATAAGCTAACAGGAACTAATAGTTATTTCACAGACACAAAAACTGTGTTACATGGTGTAATCAGAAGGGTGTGGGTTGAAACCCCATGGAATGATATCAGAATTAGGCCCCCGAAACAAGCTCCTTAACCCCAGGTGATAGCTGAACCTTCTCTCAGTTATATATCTCTGTTTTGATAAAATGGTCTGCTAAACACATCCAATGTATAGCTTCTTTTACGGTGATTTTGGCCGGAATTTCATCGTACAACGGCCGGAAATTCATCGTACAACGGTCTGCATAGTTTAATCTGCCCCAGAGCGTGAGAGCGGTCGGCCCCACGTGGCCATTAGAGGAAATTCGCAATGACGTTACGAGAGCTCAGATGAGAAATGTAAAAGCTGTTACGCCGAGGGAAATACGCCAGAATGCTTTATCATTCTTTCGTTTTTATTCATAGGTTCACTTTTCGGCCACAGGCGATTCTGATGACCATTGTAGGCTGTATCTAAAATAGGGAAATGTTGCTGTCATCTTGATGGAAAAAGGTCCTTTACAGTTTTCATGCAGTCGCCCAGTTATTAACCTACGAAGCTCTCCGCGTTTTCTCCTCTTCAGCTTCTCCGTTTCCTCCTCGTGCCGATCTCATCTGGACCATCAGATAAACAGTAGATGAGAGAAATGATATCATGCATAAAATGTCACATGCCCTTCATATTCTGTTAAGGTTTGCCGTTTCAATGTACCACCAATATTATTAATAATTAGTAACAAACACCGAAAATACAGTATTTCAAATTTCCCTTAACAGGTACGAATGTCTGCACGTGTTTGGCGATTTTTTTTTTTTTAAACTAAACACCTTAGAGGTTATTGTCTATTTATTAAGGGCAGCATATATTATATAAATAATGGTATACCGTGGATATACATCCATCCATATGGAAAACTAGGAGTTGTGATGGTGGCTAAATATTTGAACTTATGATCAAAACACTCTTGTACAGTCCTTTCGTGTACTTTTAAACAGGGGTATCAGAAATTATCTGGGTAGTAAGTTTATATTTGCTCAGAAAAAAAATTACAATAATCACAAGCATTAGAACACGCAACTGCACAGTAACACAATAAAAACTAAGACAAATGTTCTTGTTCTCCAAAATGTTGTAGATATCTTGTCGGACAACCTTTCCTTAGATGTGCCCCAGCCAGTCTGTGTTAAATTTCTCCACTAACTGAATTAATTCTTTAAATAAATATTATTTTATAATTCATATAAATATTGCTTAATATAAATCTATTTATCTTTTATAATGGTGCCATATATGTACACTGTGAATTCTCAATGTTAGAGGTGTGAGGTTTGGTGCGCTGACCTACCAGTCCTTCGACTGATTTTATATTTGACCTTACTCGTAGTAGGCCTTTCTTACTGGTAGTAGACCTAGTAGTTGTGATATAGTAGGATAATGTTCTGGGAAAATCAGGAAAATTCAACACTTCGAATGTTTCCATAGGTTATTTGTAACGTTCGACAAACATTCTTGGAACAAAAAAATCTTTAGTTGGGTTGACAGTCTGGTTACTCTGGGAAGTATGCGTTAAGTGGATGGAAAGTATCAAACCCAGTGTCAGCAAATGTTGCTTGAAGATGAGAAAAAAGCCACAAGTTTTTTTTGAAGCCAAGGGAGACCATTTTTCTATGCACAGGGCAGATATGTTTGGCATTTGCTAAAGGTTAATCTGACGGCTGGCTTTGTGCTCGGTCCACGACACCATGTCCAACACAAGATGCGCCCTCTGTCGTTATGGCAGCCCGTTGAACCGAACCGAACTATAAAATGATGTTCCGAGTTGTATCTGGATATAGAGGCAGGTGAGCAGTAGAGCTGAAAGGGGCCAATCGGTGGGGCCATAACACCACCCGAAATGTCTCTTTTGCTAACTACACATTAACTACACATAATCGGGTGTTATTCAGAGAAGGCGCTCTGCCCTCCGCCGCATTAATGGTTAGGGTTAGAAGAGGCTGATGTCACCATTCTTGTCATTTTATCTGTATTATGCGCAAGTAATGATGGACTCCATCTATTAAGCGATATGAATTACATTTGTACATAACGTGAATGCTCTGTGATGTAATGATTTTTCTTGTTTTTCCCCACAACGACCAAACCACTAGATTTCAAACCTGACTGTAGTGCATCCTAATCCCTCCCGGTGCTTGGACTCTAAACAGGGCTTTTTTCAGTCTGGCACACTATCAGTTAATAGTGCAGTAGATTGACCTTGATTAATGGTTGACAAAAATCAAGAAAACATAGTCTGTTGGAGTGAAACCAGCACTGCGCTATACTGTATGAACTTAAAGGGAATAATCACATGGTTTGACATTTCTCTGACTGGCTTAAAATAATTTTCTGAAATACTTGCCAGATTTGCTAGATTTAGGTCACTCCAGGTGATTATGGGATTTTTTTTGTCTCCGAAAGAGTTCTGGAAGATGACATGGCATTCATCTTATCTTTTATTGCTTGTCTCAGTAAAACAAAATCAGTTGCTGTAATCCTCCTTTTATCACCTAAGCCAATTAGATGCTGATTAGAGGGAGAAACCATCCAATAGGATGCAAGGTAAAATCAAGGCAAGGACCAACCCGCCTTTAGCACATTATTTGTGAATACAAATATTTCAAGTGACGTTGTTGTTATAAACGGGATTGGTCATTAATGCCGCGGTGGAGCTGGTTGTGGATCAGGCAGTGGCTGGAATGAAAGTAGGAGGCTTCTGTGCTGGGGGACAGTGGGGGAGAGTTATTGTTGAAGTGTCCTCACCACAGATATACACCGGGGCAAAACAAGATCATAGATATACTAATTCAGACCCAGAGAGTAAAGGTCCAGACCGGGATTTTGTTTCAACCACCCAGTTGTGTTCTGTGTGACTGTGACTCTTTATGCTCAACTGGGTGGTTGAAACAA
>JAODUD010000041.1:2431324-2442252 GCA_026784285.1 Stomatorhinus walkeri | reverse complement strand
TGCGCAGAAAGCCTTTACAGACAGAGACATGCGAGTAACCATGCGCAGAAAGCCTTTACAGACAGAGACATGCGAGTAACCATGCGCAGAAAGCCTTTACAGACAGAGACATGCGAGTGACCATGCGCAGAAAGCCTTTACAGACAGAGACATGCGAGTAACCGTGCGCAGACACATATGCCTGGGTGGTCGCCTCCGCAACGGTTAAATCTCAGCAATGCTATGTGTCTATAGACTTTGCTTGACATATCAAAAATAACTAAGTTGCTGCTGTGGTTAAGATCATTTTCCTCTTCTTGTCAAAATTTATTGGAAGCTGAGGGAGAAGCTAGATATGAACTTTTATGTAAAATAATTCAAAATCTACATCTGAGACCTCAGTCGTGAAAACGAATTGGAAGGAAATGAGAAAATTCAACCCTCATTTCAAGGTATTACACACTAAACCTGGATAGTTAGCTGGGCACTTCTCTAGTTTTTGTCCCATGTGTTCAGAGGCACATTAATGATGCTCATTTTCACTGTTCATTATTTTATTTTTTGGATCTACTAGCATAGATTTACATGCTTGGATGTTCCAAAAACACATACATTTTCTCATACTGTATATCTCTATTCACTCTATCTATAATGGTCTGTTAGAGCTGTAAGGCCCGCCCCCATGAGCCCCATGAGCGCTGACTGGCCAGCTTTCCTGATTGGTCAGTTTTCTCTACACGTTCTTGACCCCGTCTTGCAGTCCTCAGACAGATACTTACAGGTAGGCGGCCAATAAGGATTGTGATACGTGGTGACCTCGCCGTGTCACAGAAGTAAGAGCTGGAATTCCAACAAGGCGTTTCAGGCACATTAGAGAATCGTGGTTTCTGCGGTGAGAGTTACTCCCTTTGTTGTGTACCTGGGGTCTTAAGACTTTGCAGAGCATCTACATTCACATAAAGCCCTATACAATGCAGGGAAATACTGAAAAAGCATAATAGATCCCTGCCCGTGGGCTTTCCCAGGCTGAAGAAAATGGTGGCTCAAAAGCCCCCAGCTGACCTAGTTAACCCCCCCACCCCAGTTACAACTCAAACTGCCTGCCCATGTGTGACGCACCACGTCTGCCTGCGGAGTTAACTTGTTAACGGGCTTCTGCTGAAATGTGACAGAGAGCCTCCGCGTGGTTTTATCACATTTCAGGCAATCTGGTGCCAATCTTGCATCACACATTGGGTGACCATGTGGACGAGAAATAAGGCCTGAATCCCATTTCCCTGAATGTGCCCTTCATCTCGGCGAAGACCTTCCTAGCACATAGGGGGCAGGACAGCGCTTTTTGATTACCCTCCATCACAAGCTGAATTCTGTTTCACCTGAATTAGATTACCCATAATTCTTAATTACCCATAATTTTCAGGAAGCACGTTAGTCACGTCACACTTCCTCAGTGTTAATGGACAACATTTCCTAATAGAAAAAAATGTAACTTTAGTCAAGGATATGACTTTTTAAGGGACACGTCATTTAGCCCCTATTAACTGTGGGTCAGTATCACTCAGCATGTCGTGCAACATTAAAACATTAGACCAGGAACTGAAATGCTGTAGCCTTTGATTTCAAGATGAATCATGTGCAGTTTATCCATGGGAAGCTGTCTTTCTGCCAGAGCCCCAAAGCTCTGTTGATGTTATGACCAAGATAAGACACTTTTACTTAAATTCACATTTTACTTATTTAGCAGACAATGTTATACTTGCTGCTCTGCCCAACAGCCAGTCACAGGATCTAAACCGGTGACCTCCTGGTGACAGACACAGTGCTGTAGCCTGCTGAGCCACACACCACCCCAGTAAGGAGTGAGCCATCGCTTTCTGCCTCTTCAGGTGCCCTGTGTGTGGAACGGGACCACATGTCAGCCTGGTGTAAGGGGATCTGGGTCCCGACCCGATCGTTGTCACCATGCCTTTTTACTGTCACACATGGAGAGTGAAGGCTGAAGGGAAACCCCCTTGTAGTGTTGTGCTAGCACGGCGAAGGTTGTTGGTTTAAACCCTCAGAAGCCTTTTCCCTTATTTTCCCTCATTTCTGATACATGAGTTAATGTGAAAATGTGGATCAAAGCTTTATTTCCAACATTTCCTTAAGAGAAAGGTGGCAGAGGTGCAATTGGACCTTTTAAAAAGAATATAGTTGGAATGAAAATTAGTATTATTAGTGGTTTTTATTGAAAAAACAGATTTTTCTGCAAAATTTTCCTCTTGACCACCTATGTACAGATTTCTGTCCAATCGGCTGGTCCCCAGTGTGCGTTTTCTGTTTTGTATGTTTCAACTCAACACTTACTGGCATGTGAGTGGTTCTGTCTGACTAAGAGAAGCAGATAATAATCTCACTAGAAAGTTGAGTCTGTGTGAGAGAGAAATTATGATGTGAAATCTGGTGTCAGTAGCTAATTGGCTGAATTATTTTTCCGCTGGTCAGTTTGATTGTTTTGCACCCAAGGATTCCACCCGTCATGAGTTCTGAAGCCTGATTTTACAGTAAACTGCCATCAAGACCGAAACTGAAGCTTTGAAACCTGAATGAACAAATATATCCATTGTCATCATTAGCAAGCTTATTTTCATTTTGAATGTTTACAATTGTTCCACCGCAGAACGCTTTGTACAGCCCGTACCACAGGCAAACTGCTTGTAAGCAGAAATTATTTAAATTTCCAGGAAGGCATTAACAGGCATACACACATTCTTTGATATGGACATGCATTCCTGCATAGCAGACGCTGTGCTATATGATGTTATATGAATGTCTTGGGTACATGTTGAGGGGGAATATGCCATACTTGAAACAGTGAACCCCCCCCTCCCCCGCCCGATTGTTAAACTATGAGTAATGCCAGAAGGAGTGGGTGGTCTGGGTAAAAGGGGGCAATGATTTTTTCAGGTTAACTTCTGAAAATGATTATGATGGTCTCTTCATTGTTTCACTTGTATAATATCTTGAGATCTTTATTATTCTGTAAATTATTAAACTCCTAAAATGAAATACTGTGTGTAAATATTGTTTTTAAAAAAAGGATAATTAATCCTCCCCCCTAAATAAAGACACAAAGAACCTGAGGGAGTCTGAGGGAGAGCCTATACTCAATACTGGTCTAATGGCGGATTTGGGTATTCCCAGTATAGCATTTCCAGTTTCCACTAAGCCCTGCCAGAGCGGGGGGGGGGGCTCTCGGTGTCCTTCTCGGTAGGGGGACCCAGGTGGTGCTGATGACCAAATTCCTGGAAACACACAAGAGGGTCAGTGATTCAAAATGGCTCACAGCATTACGAGTGAAACCAGCCCTTTGAAGCTAATCACCCTGTGCAGCGGCGTGGGTGGGGCCAACAGGAAATTTCTACACTACTGTGGGTGACACAGCCACCCCCCCCCCTTTAAAAAGTTGCAGCTTTCTTCACCCTTCTTGTTAAATGGCAGCTCGAGCCTTTTCATTAAATCAGCCTGCAGCCAGTTAAGGGCCCTTGTTTGCGTCCACAGACACGGGGATTAGTGACAGAATGTTGCCTCACACACACAAACACTTACGGCAATTTTGGAATTCACCAACGTACTATGGTAGTGGGAGTTTTTATTTTTGGAAGGGAGGGGGAATCCCAGAGGAAACCCTTGTGAGTACCAGAGGTGTCACGACATGCTGGCACAGGAGTCCGAAGATACAGGGGAAATGTGGGATTTATTCAGGAAAGGCAACTCGGAGGACATGGAGAACCACGCAGAACTGACTTCACAATGGCACAAGGTCAATGACCAGACTAACGAAAGGTACACAGACACAGACTTAAATACGCCACAGAAATTAGCATGACTAGGGACAGCTGCCGAAACAGGGAAAGCAGAGAAAGTTGTGGCATTTTTTTAGGAAAGGTAGACACAAAAACTACACAGTGCCTTCACTGTTCCCCATTAGCTAATGGTGTCATGTCTTCATATGAAAGCTTTTAAAAATGTGTGGAGGACATTTGGCACCATGTCAATGATGTCCCACCATCAGGGTTGTTGACTGCTGCCCCCTAGTGTTCCAGTGCCCTGCATGGATCGGAAGTCATCACTGCTGATGTGCACTGTGTAGGAGGCTCAGGGTGGCGGGGGCGGGCTACAGGTCGGGAACCGGTCATCGCCTGTTCATGAGATCCGCCTGGCATGAATCTATAAGGATGAAGCAGTGAATCAAAGTTTGATTGTTCTAGATGTTTCCATTTTCTGTGCTGATCTCTTCTGAGTCTTGCCTCTGTGGCAAACATGTCGAATACACCTTTGGAAACCTAGGTTTCACTTGTGGAGTAAAATCCAAGGCTGCCCCATCTCTGAACTGAATCGTCCCCCTCAGAAATTCTCCTTCTGTGACGTGAGACAGAGCGCCATTGTAACGCTGCATCGCTGTCTTCGCGTCCCTATGTTTGGCAGGTCTCGGGGAAAATACACACACTTCTGTTCCCTGCTGCCTTGACGCCACCGGCGCCTTTGTGTGCCTCTGAATTCTGGACCACGGTAGAACACAGATCCATTGTTGATAGAGATTCTAGAATAAAAACAACAGCTACCCATAATCCTCAGCAGTGAGCACTCTGTGTGGCAGATGGGAAACAAGGAGAAGTTCGCTTTCTATTCACAGAGGCTGAGCTACTGGTTCCAAAGAAAAGAATCAGCTATTGGACAGGACTCCTGGGTTCCTGAGTTGGACGTAAAGATACAGGCACAGAGGTGGGGGGTGATGTGAACGCATTTGGCAGGTAAGAGAGCCTCATAAAATCAGTTATTTGTGGTAAAGGATCCAGCAAAATGTATAAAAAGATGCCCCCCCACCCTTATATTTACACTAAAACCCACTAGGCCCCCTCTGCTCCGCACGGTGAGGCTGGAGTAGTGTGACGACCCATAAATCCCTGCACCCCCTTTTTAAACCCCCCCAAATATCACGCTTGGTCACTCTTAGGGTTCACTTCAAATTAAAATATGCAGTTACAGCTCGAGTTGGACAGATCAGCCCATAAAGTCATTTGTCTGCCACATAAATTCAATGTTCGTCAAAATAATCACTATTTCTGTAACTGATTATAACTAACTTTATATATTACATGTCATATTTATCGTTATATAAATATTATAATTTCCGTTGGCCTTTAGCGATTTGGATCCCGCCTAAAACACTCTCATAAATCCAAAAACATTCACCTTTTACAGAGCATCATCATGCATATTACAAAGCAAAAAACAAAGGTCTTTGAACCTGAACTGCTGAATCAGCATTCGCTGTTATTAAAAAAGGTGAAATGTAACAGCTTTTTCTGTGTAAGCTGTAGTGAAAGTGCCGTTTCCGAACCGGTTCGGTGGCCATTCTGTTGGATGTTCGCAGCTTGGAGATGTGCCTTCCACAGGGACGGCGTTCTGGCCCTGAAGACCACCAGGGGGAGCAGTTGTGCATAAACCAATATTCAGGGTCACATTTGGCCCCTGCCTCATTACTTTCCTGCTCCCTTACACCCTGCCAAGTGGTGGCGATACACTTCTACTGCAAAACATGAGGAGTCAGAGAAGAAATGACCGTCAGCTTTTGGCAAACTTAGAGGGAAAAGTATAGAACGACGGCATCTTCATGTTTTACGTTTTATAGATTTTTCTCAGTGAACTGAACTGAAAATATATTCGAAAATACTCCTCGCGAGCACGTGTTAGTCAGGTCAACGGGAACAGTGAACTATTTAGAAATACCGGTTAGCCTGTTACGCTACCGGTGTTGCAGGAGAAAATCTGTGTACCATGGCAAGAACATATAAACACTACGAAAACCAGCTATATATGTTTTTTAAATTATGCCAAACTGGCGTGTCACAGACAACCGTATGAGTGTGATCAAGTGTGTTTGCGGTACTACAATGTGACGCTAGATGGCAGTAGATCACCTCAAACGCTTTCACTAAGTAGAAGCTGTCTAAAGTCGTATTAAGTTGTCTTTATGATGTGTATTGTGTGTTTATGGGTTAGTTGGTTTCACTGAAACGTGCTCATTTACTGAGATTAGTTTTTTCTCTCGCATTAAGATTTAATGGTTTTGTAACGACCTTGACATTCGTCAAAATATGCTGCCGAATGTCACAGTTCTTTAGAAATTAGGACTGAGACTAATTTTAACAAATACGTCTCACTCTTTGAATTCAGATGGGAAAAACTTGGAATTCGCTGGTTTGAAATGATTAGTCGGATCTGACCCACACACATCTAAACCTAGATACAAAGCTGGCTAACACGCCTTAGTAATTATGTTGATGAAATAAAAGAAGACGTGCCCAACTTTCCAATGCCTCTGTTTCTCTAGCTAAATTCTCGTTTCGATGTGTGTAATCTACCAATAACTATTCCGGGGTTTTCATGATTACACCCAATTTCCCTGATAGATAAATGCCTTCTTTATCAGGTATATTTATTCAAAGCACGTCAGTTCCCCGGTAGTATTCAGGAAGCACAACGTGTAGGTCTCACATGATAATTACGATAATATATATATAGGCCTACGGAATTTGGACTTTAAAAACCAAAGGATCAAAGACGTAGTGGGAGTCTGAGTGTTGCAACCTTTTTGCTTAAATATTTACTAGAATGACGTTTAAGACCGGGGGAGAGCTATCACGTCGTGTCATTTAGTTGTAGACTACTTCTGTAATCGCTACCACGATTCAAAAGCACTTGTAATATACGAAGTTATGTACAAACTGTGCACTATCTATCAAAGTAGAACTTCCATATTACATTCTTTAAACAAATCATAATGCATGAAACAACTGATGGTAATTAATAAGCTCCATTACGAAAACAGTTGCGCATATTTCACCAATCTAATCGTCTTGGGTTGAAGAATGTCCTGTTGACAGCGCAGTGACGAAGAGGCGTGTCGGCACCTGGGACCAAAGTCAAAGACAGAGACTCGGAGAGCGAAGCCCAGTCCGGCCAGCCGCGGCTAAACTGCGACGAGCGCGCCGGGGATCCGCAAAACAGATGCATACTATATAAACTCCTTCGCTTTTTATAAGTCTTCACCACAATCAGGTAAGGCACTATGCGTTGGGCTTTTGGTAATCTTTTTTTTTCGTTGCTGTGGACTGTTTTTATTGCGTGCAATTGGAGACAGTCGCACTGATCGAAATATAAAGACGACTCTGTTAACATTCTGTTAGCGTATTTCATTATTAGTGTATTCATCAATACATGTCTTTGTCCGCATTTTTAGCTATATATGTCCTTAAAGCACAAATATGTGCTTGTCAGTCTTTTCTTCCGTAGCTGAAATGAAAGATAGGCTTTATTTGGTTCTTTGGGTGTAATAGTTGTGTTAAAATCCTACCTGCCGGCACGTAGGTGTCATTGTGCTGAATCGATGCTTTAATTTTAAAGCCATTAACATGTGCAGATCGAATGATCCCCATGCACTGCGACATAAATGCGCTTGTGATTTACTGGCTTGATCGATATCCTTTCTATGGCTGTGAATTAGTCTGTTTCTGTAGCGTCACACTGAGACCGTCCGCAATGCTGCAAGGCATTCCAGCGCCACTAATGTCCCCGCTGTGGCAATGGCTTATTTAAAAGATCTTCGCCTCTATGTCATATAAAGTGTATTTGTCAGCAATCCGCTGGACACAAGTTTATTTGATAGGCTGTATGAACTGTTTTGGCTTAATAACACACCGGGCAGCATGCCGGTAAAAAAAGGTGAATAATAATACTCAGTTTTGTAGACGAGGAAGGGCAGATTTACACCATTACCCCCCAATTTCGTCCTCTAGCTTCAAAGAAATCGTACTGAAAGGGAGTCAAAACGTCTGGCCCTCGTTCTCGGTTCATGTTTTTATGTTACTGCAACAATAAAACGACGCGCCGGTAAGATAAACCCGTAAAATGGCACTGGCGAAGTGTGTAAGGGGACTGGCGCGGCTCACGGGAAGCTTTCACAAGCTTCCCATAAAATCTCTCATTAAGGCAGCTGCTTAGGAAACGAACAGATGGATTTAAAATACGCCGTTCTGGGCACGAAACCTACCGCAGAGGCGGATTATTATTGATTGTTCAATACAACAATATTTCAAATTGGACAATATCGTTAATAAAAGAAGCCCTGAAGTTTTCAGGTGCAGCAGATATACGCATCGACTTGATCAGTGCCCGGATTTTGCGTGTTTCCCGAGCGGTATGGTGCCTGCCACGTGTCCCCCGGTCACCCCGCGCCATGCGTGCGAACAGATGAAGGGCTGTGAGGCACAGCGGGGTCTTCAGAGCTCGCAGCCGGCGCAGACGCGGCGCGGTGCCGATCCCGGTGTGTCCCCGGCCTTCTCAGTTCTTACGGGAGAGCCCCTATGTCACGCCAGTGATCTCTAACAGTCGTCAGAGTCACAGATGGCCGCCTGGCGCACAGACGGCACCCCCTCTTCACCCTGTCTGGCGACAGACTGACTTTGGATACTTCTCTGGAGGATTTGAGGATTACACTGCTCGGATCTCTTGTCCCCGATCTGGGATGCCAGCGTGCCCTTCAGACACCAGGTGAATCTGGGAGTGAGGGGCTTTATATATTTAGGACCACCTCTAGTCCACCGCACCTGCTGGGGCAGGCCGTCTCCGCGAGCGGCCACTCCTGTCGCTCCTGCACTGCTGGTTTTTCACTGGCTTGGCGCCCCCTCATTCCCGCTACAGCAGACCAAGGTGGCGCACAGACCTCTCTCATAAGGTCCACACAGCCTGGTTCTGTCCGACGTGAAAAGAAAAGCTAATTAAATGGCTCCCTTTACAAAGGACCAGTCCAGCGAGGAAGCAGGCTTTGCTCCCGGACGTAGCCCATGTGTGCCTGGCCCGGCTCCGCGTCCTGACCGTGATTAAAATGCCCGTCTCTCGCGCACAGCCGGCCTCCTGATGCCTGTGCCTGCCTGCCCCTTTGTCTATTTGTAGTTTAATAAGTGAATTTAATGGAGAGCAGAGATTGAAAGTGAATTGAAACACCCCTTTGTGCTCTTGGATGCATGGATGGTTTATTTTTTACTTTTTGTTTTCAATGGCCCCTTTAAGGCCCATATAATAGCATTTATCTTGGGCTGGGGGGGCTATTCAGTCCATG
The DNA here is from genome assembly GCA_026784285.1 of Stomatorhinus walkeri. Classification (NCBI taxonomy): domain Eukaryota; kingdom Metazoa; phylum Chordata; class Actinopteri; order Osteoglossiformes; family Mormyridae; genus Stomatorhinus; species Stomatorhinus walkeri. The sequence continues at coordinate 2,433,110 of JAODUD010000041.1, read as the reverse complement.
AATCGGACCGGCTCTGCTTTCCACGCGCGTTGGCCCAGGAGACGCTTGTTCCCCCATAAATTCAGTCCTGCTGCAAAACCACTCGCTCGCCATCAGGCTGAGAAAGACAGTGACGCGTATTCAGCCACGAACGTGCACTTTGACCCCGAGCAGTGACTCCTGGGTCCCCGATCGGCTACTCCGAGATGCTCTGGACACTTTCTATGTTTTATAATTAATCAGAAACTTTTACACAGGCTGTTCTCACCTGCCATAAGTAACAACCCTCACATGAATCAAACTTTACTCCCAAAGCAGTCAGATTAATTCATGTACCATACAAGATACATCTTAGCAAAGAAGACATGAACCAAAATATACTTGCAATACATACTGAAGTACATATATTAGATGAGGGAAAAGATGAAGTGTACCTTTAACCCCCCCCGGGGGGGGCATACTCCAGCCTTGCCCATCTGTCAAAATGTTACTTTATTCTGGCTTTTAGCCCATCTAAGTGTCACGCTCCCACGTTGGCCTCGTCCCCCTTCACGGAGGTCAGGGACCAATGCCTGCAGATCCTTGGTGCCCCACCCGCGTCGGCCTTCACCCCACCCGCTCCAGGCCCTGTATCTTGCTTTGGGGGCCATGAGAACCCCCCCCCCTCACCAGCATAGCCCCTCATGACGTCATCATTGTTTGGCTAATAAATGGATCAAATTCGCATCTTCCTTTCTGCTCAAATCTTCCCTTTTCTGCTCCACGCCTTTCCTCACGATGTATTTACCTGTGAAATTATGAACGTTCCGGAGGCACCTGAAGGGAAGGAGTTCAGAAACGACTCCCTAACTGGGCTGTACCCCATTTCTCCTTCCTCACATGACCCATTGGCAGACACCATCCTACTGCTCGGCCTGAGCTGTTCTCTGCTCTCAGCCTGTTCACGCACCTGCAGCTTGCGGCCTGAGCTGTTTATCCACACGGCGTTTCCTCATACATCATCAGCTACTATTGCCAGTCTTTTTTGGTTCATATTGTCTGTCATTGTGATCTCTGAGGAAACCAGGAAGTGTAAGAAAGGAGGAAAATATTGTAAAAATGAGTGTCACATGTTGGTGCTGGGCTTCTGAAAGCAGAGAAGTACTTCCTGTTAGTGAGCACGTGCTTCACAGTGCAGAGCAGTGGCTCTCTCTACATCCAACTCCTTGTTTCCGGCGTCCGCACACATATCACCCCCATTGGCCCCGGAATTGATGTGTCACAGAAGGGGGGGGTTCCAGTTGAGCATAAAGAGTCACAGTCAGAGAGTATTCAACTTGTTGGTTGAAACAAAATCCCAGTCTGACTTTTACTCTCTGGACCTGAATCACCCAGCTCTGGTGAGAGAACTGTGCGTGAGAGTACTGCTTGTGAGAGTACTGCTTGTGAGAGTACTGTGAGTGAGAGTACTGTGTATGAGAGTACCATGTTTGAGAGTACCGCTTGTGAGAGTACCGTGTGTGAGAGTACCGTGTGTGAGAGTACTGTGTATGAGAGTACCACTTGTGAGAGTACTGCTTGTGAGAGTACCGTGTGAGAGTACTGCTTGTGAGAGAATCGTGTGTGAGAGTACCGTGTGTGAGAGTACCACTTGTGAGAGTACTGTGAGTGAGAGTACTGTGTATGAGAGTACCGTGTGTGAGAGTACTGCTTGTGAGAGTACCGTGTGAGAGTACTGCTTGTGAGAGAATCGTGTGTGAGAGTACCACTTGTGAGAGTACTGTGAGTGAGAGTACTGTGTATGAGAGTACCGTGTGTGAGAGTACTG
>JAODUD010000041.1:2298859-2309852 GCA_026784285.1 Stomatorhinus walkeri | reverse complement strand
TGCATTTCCTCTGTGTCCTGCAACGGGCCGGCCTGCATCTCTCCGCCAGGATGACCTGCAGCCAAGGCCTGCATTTCCTCTGTGTCCTGCGACGGGCCTGCTTGCATCTCTCCGCCATGATGACCTGCAGCCAAGGCCTAAGAGCAATGAGTTAGACTGCAGTTAACATCTACTAAGCAGTGGGAGTCATGAGCATTTCAGGAAAAGCTGAACTCCATTTGCCTTGATGAGTACATTGTGTGATGGACATTGTTTTATTAAAAATAATCCCTCCTTTCTATGCTTGTGGGGGTGTCACTAGTTGCATACTTCAGTTTCATTTCTCTCTTGATGATAGATTTTCTCAGGACTGATGAAATAACGGCTTGGACCATATAAGTGCGGAACATAAGAAAAAGGCCTCTAGTGCCAGACCAGAGACCGCAAGGCAGGAGTCCCACCAGGAGGTGTCTGGCCTCCCATGCTGGTCACCATCGACACCAATGCGTCAACCCAGCAACTCGAACAAGGGACCAAGTAACAACTCAGGAGGCAGCTAAAGTGTCAAAACGGAGACGTTACTGACAAACACGTTCCTCATGTTCCTCAGGCTGGGTCGGCTCTCCCACAGCCTTCTCAGGTATCTATACAGGTTCCGCAGACTGCTCAGGTATCTGTACAGGTTCCGCAGACTGCTCAGGTATCTGCACAGGTTCCGCAGACTGCTCAGGCTGTCCAGCAGTGTATATCACAGGATAGTACATAAGACAGCCTACAGCTGAAGACCGACTTACTTTCTGATTCCCTAAGCTGGAAATTCTCCAACACTGCATATAGTACTATATATATTTACATTGTATTTATCTAGCAGATGCTAATATCCCGACAGTTCCTAGACAACTGCGGGTTATAGGCCTTGTTGAGGGGCCCCGTGATGACTCTGGCAATCCTGGGATTAGACCCAATAACCTTCTCTTCACAGACACAGTCTAGCACACTGAGCTACACCCCCAGGCATGTACGCAGGTACTAAAATGACAGGTTTGAAACCCCCCGGTGAGTCAGCAAAATCTGTCAAGAGGTACCCTCTCCCCTCTACCCTCACTGGCAAAATCAACCGAGGTAGAACCCCATTGGATACAATAGGACATTATTTCTGGCTGTGTGCCAGCTACATTCTAATGCTACGCAAATATTCATACTCAAATTGTTACCTGAAGGAAGTTTCAGTGTTATTTTGCAAGACCTAGCAGCCAAGACTAGTTTCAAAGTACATTGCAGGTTTATGTCCGCCACACAGTGAAGCCCAAACCACTCATTTTTAGCCTCTCGCTCCTGCACACCTCTGACTTCTCCCGATACACTCTTTGCTCCTCCTCCTCCTGCATCTTCCTCCAGCGTTCGGCCTCAGCTCTAGCCTCCTCCAGCTCCGCCTGGTACTCCTTCCTCTGAGGAGGAAGAAACCCACTGTTTTACACCCTCTTAACGTTCAGCGTATGCTGCTGTCGCTCTTTTGGAGACCTTCTTGCAGCCCTACAGCACGACGTTGTGCTTCATTAACAAATGTCCTTTGATTGCCGCTTCGCTGCAGCCATTCAGAGGCAGACACAGTTCCATGAATATTTGGCTGCTTGGTAATTGTAATTAAGCCTACTTATAAAATGGTGTTTTTCCTCCCAGGTACTGCCAGAATAAATTAAATATATAGTTATTCACACAGCTAATTCTTATTCTAATTCTGTCTGCTCCTATTGACTGGTTTTGTCTGGCATTTTAGCCACCTGTCCATACAGTGTATATCACATCTGCCACATGGTTCAGCTATCTGAAATAGCGGTGCCGTGTGTCGTGACTGCCTCCAAGTGGCAGTATGTCAGTATTACCGTCCCGACATGTAACGCTCACTTTTCTCTCGTAGTCCCGGTTTTCCCGGTATTTGTAAATCCACTGGGCCAGGAACTCGATGGGGTCCATGGGTCGCTGCTCCACTACTTCTGCCAGCCCTTCCACTAAACATTTACCGATGCTGTTTTTCAGGTACTCCGTATCCATTTTGGCAACGTATTACTAGATCATAGACGAGATTAAAGATGTATGTGTAGCTGAGCAAAGTAGTTAACACTGCTTAACAAAAGATAACCAAATAACTTTACATTTCATAATATATAACCTTATTAAACGATTTATTAAAAGTCAGTATGTTATAAACTTGCCCAGATTTCGCAAGTCGATGAGTCGAGTAGCTCTTTAGTTCAGAGTTTTACGTTTGTTAACCTAAACATAAGAATGTAAAATATAATCTATACACAGAGTTATTAATGATTTAAAAACATATTCTACCGAAACCTTTCTAAAAGCGCATGTTACCGAAGCGTCTTTATACTGAAGGATCCAGCGGCGTTCGGAAACAGCTTTGGTCTCCATGGAAACGGTGTCGCGGCCTTTATCTTCCCCATAATAAAACTCCCCTCTGATAAAACAAAAATAAATATATTTTGTAATTTTATAGTTTTGTCTGCCTGTATATTGTTTTGTCAGTTTTACTTGCATTTCAATAAAAACCGTGTGCTTTGTTTTGGTACATATTTTTGTAAATAGCTTCTCGTTATTACTCAAAGACCGAGTAAACTAACGTCACTTAACAAAACGTTGCATGTCACTGAACTTTCGACCAGCGCAGCCTGCATCAGTGTACATATATAACTAAACAAGAATAAGTGATCGATTAAATAACACGTCGTCCGTTCAACTCTCCGTGCGTAGTACATTGAGTACAATTAGAATTCCCTGTGCGCAGCATCAGGCGGCCTCGGTGTTGAAGTTAATACGGTACAGCACAGTGAGATATGCAGCTGACCGTAACTGCGAATTCAACTGTTCTCTAAAGTTGTTAGTCTGAGACATTAAATACTTTTAATTAGTTAAATAAACTCCCAGTGTAAAAGTTAACATGGAGAGTTATATCAATCGGCCGGACTTTGGGCATGCCGGGCCCGGCCAGCTGGAGATGGATGAAACCAGAGAAGGCAACGGCATGGGCAGCGCCGCCTTTTGACCAGGGGAGGAATGTGCTGAGGGGTGCTGGTGGGTGAGACCTCACCCCGCAGCTGCTGCAGTTTTGCTGCTGGAGTGGCAGCAGGAAATGAGATCCCTGCTCTGAGCTTATCTAGCCTGTACCCAGCCTCAGCTATAAGCCTGACAGGTGGATGGATTTCCATACTAACTGCATTGTTTTAAACCCACCTTTTAATGTTCTCACTGGTTAGCAAATGACAACCAGGGGTCCTTGGCTAGTTCAGCCCAGTCAGTCTGAGATGTGTGGGAAGCTAGTATTCAGTGTCACCGACTTTGGTCATTTGGCCGGCTTGAGATTTTCAGTTTGAGACAAGTCTGCACACATATTTACATGTATGTAAGTTTTGTTACCTTGAAAATAGTGTGTTTGGTTTGGTTATGGGCTCCGTCATTATCTAACTGTGATTGTGGTTGGCTGTGAGTCCCAGGGTCGGTACTGTATGGGACACTGGCAGAGCTGTCAACTCTGGCGTGACACTCATGAAGAAATCTTACAGCAAATCTGTTATTCCATTATAAAACCCAAAAATAGCTACATCAAAATCTTTGGGGTAGCCTGCAATCCCTACAGACTATTTATAAGGAGATAAAACTGTCGCATATATATAAATTACGTGTACATGTGTATGCAGCCTTGTCTGGAATTGAAAATCCCACGTCAGCCAGCTGACCAGAGTTGGCAGCCCTGCGCTGGGAGTCCGACACACATGCGGCACGTAGAGGAGGGTGCCGCTACTGACTTGCTAGACAATGATTAATTCGGGGGGAGAAAGGCAAAGTTTTGGTTTGTATATAACCTGAAAACATTATCCAGTAAGCTTGATGTGCGATTTACTGTAAACTAATATTGGAGGAGGTGAGTTGAATCTCACATCACAGGATGACCCATTAATGAATGAACTTATGACATGAGTGACATAGAGACAGATCAGGGGCTACATTTCAGACTCATGCTGGCATAGAATCCAGCTGATGAGTTCATTTCAGGTCTTGGAAACATTAAAATCTGTAAGACTGAGATAACTGAAACACTGTTTGCCCCAGACACATACACAACTATTCCAGAGGGTGTGTCACAGCCGGTTGGCCAATCAGGAGTGAGCCTTCCCACCCCACCTACTTCTGTGGGTGCTGCGCCATCAAGACATACAGTGATATACACTCAGCTCACATGACTGCTGCAGTGGTCAGATGAACGGCAGGGAAGCCACTGTGAACAGGCCTTGGTTTCACCCATCAATCAAATAAGAGCATAGAAGCAAAAAAGGAGCCAGAGAGCAGGAAGCCGTAACCGTGGTCCTCCATTAGCAGCCAAGCCATAGGTCTCAGTTCACCAAGTGATTGTAAAGTAAACGATCCTTCCAAGTAACATTTAAGGTGGTATATCCCAGGTAACGTTTAAGGTGGTATATCTAATACTGAAAAAAGGAAAAGTTTATTTATTTATATGTTAGTTATAGGCTTTTATCTCCAACTGCTGAAATGAAGGTAATGGTTAATTGCTTGACATCACAGATGCCTCTATCTCCAGCCTCAAGGCTGCTTTTAGACCTTGGTCAATGTCCTTTGAACCGACCAAGCCAAGTAAGCGGGGCTTTGGAAACCGATTTCACAACTGAGTAAACACCAAATCATACATATTTCTGGTTGTTAGCCTTGAGTTCCAGGACCAGATGGATCCAACTGGGCCTTTTCACTGAGGTTTTTAGCTCTGATTGGACAAGGCTGAGAACGTTGTTGGAGATCTACGGCCCATAGGTGCGCACATGGCCGCTCAGTGGAGGTACGTTAGAAGTTCAGAGATGCGTGAGGCGGCACCACCGTTATTGAAAGTGCTGGGACATTTTGTCATAGAGGCAGGTTGTGTACATAGTTGGGACCAAGCCTGGAACATGTGCTGTGTCAATACCTGGAACACGGTAACCGATGACAGAAGGACACGGAATGTGATTAAACAACAACAGTGTTGGCGACTCCGCTTAACTTGGGCACAGGGCATGGGGGTATCATCACGGTCCATCTTCGGCCTGCCACCCTATCCCTACTGGCAATGGCTGTGTGGCGGTTTTTCGCTGCAGCTCCCTAATTAGATTACTAATTAGAGGACTGATTGGCTGATGAGTCGTCACACCTGGGTTTGAACAGCTGACCTAAAGGTTACCCCAAAAACCTGCATTCACACCGGCCCTTTGCGGATAAGATTGGGCACCCCTGACATAACCCTACCCTGGCAGGTCAGTCTTGTACCCTTCAGAAAGAAGTCAGTGCCCATGACTCAGATGGACTCACCATAACCAACCACATACTGAAGAGTTCAGTTCACTTCCTGTCCCCATAGCTTCTTTCTTTCCACTCAGTTAGATGATTTAAACAGCAGAGGGTGACAACGTTTTGTCACCCGTGTCCATGTCTTCACCATCGTTGCTGGTCATTAATCTTTGGTCTAGCGTGGTCATTCATACAGTAGCGTGTCTAACTCCTTGTTTTAAATATGATCCTTAATATATCACTCAGAAACAGTGTTTGCCTTATCCTAAAGTCTGCATTATGTTTTATGGTGGTCTTTCAAGGTCGTGGCCGCATCTGGCACTACCTGCGATGGAAAATGAAAGGTGTTAGCAGTCTCTTTGTGACCCTTTTCGGAGATGCCTGCTTCCTTTTCCTGTTATAAACGGTATGGAAACCAGCTTCCTGTTTTTGCAGACCTCCATCTCCCCAGTAGCCAGCTGAGACAGACTGCTGGAGTCTGTATCCTCACTCACCAGTTAATTACAGCACATCAAGGTGGCATCAACACCACGGCCTGTGTCACACTTCAGTTTTCTCCCCTGCCTGTCCAGGAGAGGTTGACGGTGGCCTGGAATGACCAGACTGGTGTGCAGGGAGAAAACTGACCTTGCCCCATTACCTAGACTCAGTCGTAGTGAAGCTAAATGAGAAGGTGACAGAGAGAGTTAATGTCACAGTCATCTTCTCCCACCCCCTGGGACAGTGCAGCCACATTCTCGGGGAAGGAGCTAAGAAAGCAAGCATGGTACCTGAGGGGTTAAAAGAAAGATTTCACCCAAAGTTTGAATGGCCCTCCCTGCTCCCCCACCCTCCACACGGAATGGTCTGCCCCGCGCATTCACATGACCCGCATGTGTGTTTTCTTTTGGCCATATATAGGGCCTGCGTCATGGGCAGAGACTCGTGTGACGATACCGCCAGCGAGCCGCGAGGGGTTTGGTAGAGAGTGTACCCCGGGGGCAGTGGGGAATCCTGCGTGCCGCCTCTCTGCCTGCGGAGGAGAAGGAATTCCACCCTGTTCTTTTAGCCTTTGTTCTTGGTCCCTGTGTTTTTTTGCTTTCGCTCTGCCAAGCGCGCCGCGTTCTGCAGCCATGAACGGGCCAGTGGACGGCCTGTACGACGCCCTGCATGATGACGGGTCTTTCATGTTCACGTCAGAATCTGTGGGAGAGGGCCACCCCGGTGAGTGTGGACCCCCCCCCCCCCGAGCATGCTGCCAGGAAAAGTCTGCATGGTTGTAGTTTTTTGTTGAAGCTGGAGGCTGGTTACCTCTTTGGTTGGCGATTAATTGGGCAGGACAGTGTGAGTTTACCAGCCTGTCAATTGCCTGAAGTGGTATTTTATTGAGGGAAGTGTCCCATCATATGGTAGTACTGTGGCATGGTGTATGTGCGGGTGTGTGTGAGAGAGAGAGTATATATGTGTGTGTGTGTGCGTGTTTGTGTGCGTGTCTGTGCATGTGTTTGTGTGTGCATGTGCGTGTGTGCATGTGTTTGTGTGCGTGTGTTTGTGTGTGAATGGGTATGCCTCACCTTATGGAGATACAATGTCCCCACAACTTTTTTTTCCTTCAATTTAATAAAAATCTGTGACTGCAATGAAAAAAACTAAAAATGCAAAAACTGTTGTATTTTGCTTGGTTACTTATGGTTATGGTTGTCAAAGTTAGCATTAGCATTTTTCCCAATGAAATGAATGAGCGGTCCCCGACATGTGCATGTGTATGCACAAATACTCTAATACTACTATGCACAAATACTCACAGCTACACCCCCCCCCCCCCCACACACACACACACACACCACACCCTAAATACACTACACGTTGTACAGACACAGGTCTTGCCCAACACCTGCTCATCCAAGCCCTACCAGCATTAAGGTTTCAGTGTCCTCACCTGTACCTCAGTATTCTGACATACAGGAAGGGCTGGAACCTTGTTTAACTGGTTAGGTTAGTAATGTATTTCTGCTGCGTTATGGATATTAAGCCCTAATCTGACAGCGTGAACATATTTTAGCCTTAGCATCAACACATGCATTTACGAGTATGTGCACATATGAACACGCGTGTTTGAGTCTAATTTTGTATGTGCTGAGCTACTTCTGATGGCTCTGAAGCATAAACACTTCATGGCATTTTCCCCACTCTATTACCCCACCAGAGAAACGATCACCACAGCGCCCCCTTTTGTCAGGTTTGTGTCACTGCCTCAGGTACTTGGATAAGGATTACCCTTCTTCTGCTCAGTGACGTGTAATCACATAAAAAGGAGGCAGACCTGCAGAGCCATCTCGCTAACCTCTAGCAGGATACATCACAGACTTACTGTTGCCTAGCACTGGCCCCTGTTTTTGTGTTTTTTGTTAATGTACATTTTACTGAAAATGTGTCTGCTACCTATTTTTTCCCCTGCGGTAGCAAAGGGCAGATAAGCAGACTGTATCTGAACTCTATTCAGATCTCGTATTGATTTAACACTGGGAGAAAAGCTGTAAACATGGAACAGCAAAATGATGCTCCCTGCCACCCCCTGCAGGAAGAACAGCTGAACTGCGCCCTTTGCTCTCCCACTTAGGCATGTTAATGAGATATCCCCCTAATTGTCCTATTCCAGACAAAATCTGTGACCAGATAAGTGATGCTGTGTTGGATGCACATCTGAAGCAGGATCCGGATGCCAAGGTCGCTTGTGGTGAGTGCTCGAGTCTGTGCAAGCCTAGCTTCATCAACAGTTTGGAGTGACTGGACCTTTTGGATATGAGTTGGTTCTGAATGGATGATATGGCTTGCAGAAACAGTGTGCAAGACGGGTATGGTGCTGCTCTGTGGAGAGATCACGTCTAGAGCCAACATAGACTACCAGAAGGTGGTGAGAGACGCCATCAAGCAGATCGGCTATGACAACTCTGAGAAAGGTGTGAATTTGTAGGGGTGCGGAAGTGTCTGGCCAGTTCACGATGTCCCAGTGCAGCTTCAGGAAAGTTGTATGAGAATGAAGCAAATGTTTGGTTTTGATCAGACATTCCTCCTTTAAGCATCTGGGCTTGGGATTAATTCCAGTGTTTGATCCATAATCCAATATATTACAATGAACTATGTTACAGTGTGTTACCTTGTTTGAAATCAAGTGGTTTTATGTCAACCAGAAATTTCTTTGAAGACATTGAACCTTTTAATGTTGTAACCCTCTTTTGCACCATCACATGCTTTTACTAGTAACTTGTGGGAAAACCTGTGGATTTAGGACAGGGTTTTCCCACTTGCAGTCCTGGAGTCACATTGTAAAACAGTGTGCAGATTGCTCTACTCAGACACACGCATTTGATAGACTGGTAACTGATTAAGGTATGTCTGAGCAGGGAAATCCAACTTTGTTGGTTTCTGGCCCTCAGGGATTGGGGAACCTTGATTTAGGGAGATGTCCATTCTTCTGCGTCTCTGTCTGCCTTTAGGCTTTGACTACAAGACCTGCAATGTGCTGGTGGCCCTGGAGCAGCAGTCTCCAGACATCGCCCAAGGTGTCCACATAGACCGAGACGAGGAGGACATTGGTGCCGGGGACCAGGTGAGGTCTCGGGTTCACTGACACAGGATTTCTGGTGTGCATCAAGGTCAAGTCAGCTTTACTGTAAGCCAGAAAACCACAGAATGCATCTATGTCTTCACTCATGAATAAGGGAGAGGTGGATCACGTCAACACACAAACCAGGTCACATGACTCTTCTTCTGAGATAGCCGCACCCCTTCAAACAGCCAGTGAAATGATAATATAAGGATACCTGTGTCATATCCAAGATAGTGTAAGGTCATCGCAGATCTGGACCATGAAAACTGATTAGTCTTCATATAGTGAGATAGCAGTTAGTGGTGCCCTGCTCAGACAAATCCTTTGGGTAACTCTGGCTAGTCATACAGGTTAATCCCGTTGTTTGGACTTCATGCAGGGTCTCATGTTCGGCTACGCCACCGACGAGACGGAGGAGTGCATGCCCCTCACCATCGTCCTCGCCCACAAACTCAATTCTAAGATGGCGGAGCTCAGGCGAGATGGCACCATCCCTTGGCTTCGTCCAGACTCCAAAACTCAGGTACCAGAGTCCAAACCCAGGTGGGAGCAGTTGTACTGAGAAGCTGCTTTCTATTTGAGATCGCAGTGATGTTTTGGAAGATCACTGCACGCTGTGGATTGAGATACTGGCAGTAATGCTGAGTTTTGGATGAGCTACAGTAGTTAGCATGACCATAGCAAGACAGCCCCAGGGATTCAGGAGCCTGCCGAAATCTGTTCTGCTGGGAAAGCCACCCATTTTTGCACCACTCAGACGGATGGACTGCAAGTGACCTCGTAAGGAATGGAGATTCGGGGAAACATCCACCTGTTGCTCAGCCCCCTGGCATTTCTATGAGCGCCAACACTCAGTTTGGCCTGGCTTGGAAACTGAAACCCTGGTGCTATTTTGGAGTTCTCGAGATTCCTTAGATCAGGAGCCCAATGAATGAGATGCACAAGTGTCCTTAGCTAGTGTGACCTAAGGTTTCTAAGGTTTCATCCCGAGCTTCCATGTATACTAACTCTACGACTGTGACCTGGTTTATTCATCCTTATTTCAGAGGCAAATATCAAATTATATTTTTCTTGAGGCCGTGCAGAAATAGCTGGGTTTGATTTTCAGCAAGGAAAGTAGACGGTGGAGGTTGCTTGTAGCTGGTTTATGTCCGATGCTTTTTGTAAAGCAAGCGCAGAACTTGACGGTGAGCGTTGCTGTCTTCCTCCTTCCAGGTTACAGTGCACTACACCCAGGAGCACGGTGCAGTGGTGCCCAAGAGGGTTCACACAGTGGTGATCTCCGTGCAGCACGATGAAGATGTCTCGCTGGAGGAGCAGAAGCAGATCCTGAAGGAGAAGGTCATCAAGGCAGTGGTTCCGGCCAAGTACCTGGATGATGGGACCATATATCACCTGCAGCCCAGCGGCCGCTTTGTCATTGGAGGACCCCAGGTGACTCAGCAGCCATGACACCCCCCATCACATCAGGAATATGCTTGATGTTGCCATAGCATCTGTGTCTGGCACGAGTGTCTCCTGATGAATGATGTGTCACATGAACAAATTCAAGAGAAACAGGTTATGCTTTGTGATCCAAAATGTTGAGGGATAATGGAGGTCCGTTGAGGAGACTCTCTAGTGGATTGTAGGCCGCTGTGACATGGGCGGCTTCTCTGTTGACAGGGAGATGCTGGTGTGACTGGCAGGAAGATCATCGTGGATACGTACGGTGGATGGGGCGCCCATGGTGGCGGCGCCTTCTCCGGGAAGGACTACACCAAGGTCGACCGGTCTGCTGCTTATGCGGCTCGCTGGGTTGCCAAGTCGCTGGTTCAGGCCAAGCTGTGCAATAGGGTACTGGTGCAGGTGAGGGTTAGTGCATCAACTGGGGGGGGGGTATTTGACTCCTATTGCTGTATTTCCATGTAATTGTGTGAAATACATATCTATTACTGTACTATAACACATTGTACAGTAAATAAAGAGCTAGGGTTCCAAATTTTGCTGGAAGTCATAGTACGTGAATTTCTGAAAGTTTCTGCAAAGTGCAATATAAATATTCCGCAATATAAAGCAAAACGAGGCAAACCCTGTAAAAAT
>JAODUD010000041.1:2221051-2231116 GCA_026784285.1 Stomatorhinus walkeri | reverse complement strand
GGAGATTTGAGGAGCAGGGTGACACTTCCTCATACACAGTAACCATGGAGATTTGAGGAGCAGGGTGACACTTCCTCTTACACAGCAACCATGGAGATTTGAGGAGCAGGGTGACACTTCCTCATACACAGTAACCATGGAGATTTGAGGAACAGGGTGACACTCACTCCCTGAGTGTGAAAGAATGAATGAACAGGCCACCGGACATAAATGAAATGACTCACTTATCTGGTTTCAGAAACCAGCATTTGATTAATTTTCATTAAAAGCTACCTGAGCTTAAAGAAGTAGAATGATAGATATTGACATTTTCATTGTCTGACTCTGGTCAGAAGATAAAGAAGCAAAAAATGTGTTCATTAAAATATGCTGATGAATTAACTTTAACATTAATTTAGAGCACCACAAATAAATATATTTTTCTGAGATATTCTAATATTCTAATATTTCTTGAAAGAATGTTTGAAAAGATTAACTGCTGCTTGGAATATTTATGTTTTCATAGCAATTACATATGGAACATTTTATTCATGCAGATCAGTGTAGGACCCATCTCAATCCTCTCCTTCCTGTGTCGCCCCCCCCCCCTAAAAAGACGGCCGCAGGAAGAGCCCCTCGATGGCCCCCCTGCCCTCAAGTCCCCACTGCAGGTGTTGACCCCCCTGCGTGCCTCAAAGGAGATGGGGCTCGACACCTTCAGTCACCACTTCGAGAGCATCGTGGAGTCGTACCGCGCCAAGGGCACGTCCTACAATAGCCTGGATGGCGCCAGCCAGTCCAGCTCCTGTGAGCCCACGGGCCTGACGTTCGACCCGCCCACTCTCGTGCCCGACCTGCCTGGTCGATGCTTCCAGAGCGCCCAGCAGATCGTCCAGCTGGCCTTTGCTCCGCTGGCGCACGGCGAGCTCGGCGCCAGCCAGTCGGAGTCCTCGGACGCCACACGGGCACCATCTAGTGAGCGACTGAGCAGCGAGGATGCCCCGTCACTCGGCAGCCTGGGCCCCACCGAGAGCTGGGCTGCCAATGGCCTTGTGTGCAGGTCAGCACTGACCAATCATGGTCCATGACGCTTATTAACAGCTATTGTTAATAGTCAAAGAGATTAATAAACTAGTATAAACTTTACTACTTTGCCAAGTTAATTAGTAAATGTCCCTTATTAAAACAAATCGGTGCATATTTAATAGTATTGTTGCAAATGGCTTATTGTCCTGGTCAGACTATCTTTATAGTATTTAGATTTCAATTTGCTCTGCACTCAGTGGCCAGTAGAGGGCACTCCATACCTGAGTCTGACGCTTAAGCTGTTCTTTAAGAACGGAGCCGAAGGTGTCGCTGTGTAATCATTCCCCCTGTGGATTTGCCTGCATGAGGACAATGATGGTGATAGTGATGATGATGATTGTGATCCTTTGTTTTGTTATATCCAGCTTTTTTTGTGACCTCATGGAGATTATCTGGTCAGGCCAGTATCCCAGCTACTGCTTCTCAGTTCAAACTCATTATTTCACTGATACTATAGACCCGCCATAGCTCACATGATCGGTACAACGAAACATACCTCAGTAAATAGGAGCAGGACCAGCCCTACTAGCTAAGCTAAGCTAAATCTGCAGGTCTTCGATCTACATTGAAGCACTGATAGCAAGGGCTTCCTCATGTTGGCTGGCAAACCAAAGACTGCAGGCTTTGCTGCACACCTGGACTCTGCATGTTAATTGGCTCAGAAAGGCAGGCAGGGGCCTGACTGGTCAGTAGGCTGCTAAAGAGAGCTTTTATAGCCAGTGCTATGCTTAATGGGATTGCACGGGAGAGAAATGTGAACGACCGTCACCCTATTTTCTAATACAGTTTTTATACCTGCATTAAAACCACAGTCAATCAAAAGGCCTCAGAGACAGGACAGGCATGTCTATGGTTGTGTGTATGTGTACTGGTCTGTGTTTGTGTTTATGAGAATCTGTGTGTATCCGATTGTCGCGCATTATTGGCCCTCTGCTGGGTCACATGGTTCCTCTGCCACAACCCTTCCAATTCAGAGGCGGCCAATCAAAGCCAGACCTCCCGAATCTGCCACAGAGACGGCAGACTAACTTCCCAGGCAGTTACTTTGTGGGGTTTAAAATAGAAACAGAATGAAAATGAAACATGTGCCCTCTTGGTATCAAAATGTATGGGGAAGAGCGGTGTTGATGCTGTTTGTCATTTGACTTTTAAAGTGAAACTTTTCAGTTGTGAAGGGTGTAAAACGCTCGAAAAGATGCTACGAACCCTTATCAAAGAAGTTTGGAAGAGGCTGTTTCTCATTCATGCGGTTCATCATCATGTTGGGGGCGGGGGTGTCTCTAGGAACAGTGGTGTGGAATTGAAGAGTGTGTGCGCAGGTAAAGCTTAATTGTGATACTCTGTCCATTTTTTTCAAGGGGGGCTACGTTTTTGGACAGAGCCTCTTTTTGGTACATTGTCAGTGTGACCTGCCCTGGGCCCGCCAATCATTTCTCAGGGGCCCTAATTGGACGGGGCTGATTTGACCCAGAGACCCCAGGCATGAGCACCACAAGGTGCTTTATGTGCCAAGGGAGAGGAGGAGGACAGGAGACCCCTGGAGAAACTTTCTGCAGATGTTCCTCAGATGTACTGATGGCTCAATGGTCTGTCTTTATGGGCCATTTATTAGGCAGTAATGAGATTTGGCAAAGAGACAATGAATGCTTTAACTTGCAAAGTGACACACTGTGTGAACCAGAACCTCACAGAGAAGAGAATAAAGATGTTGATTATTATAAGATCATTAGTTTCCAAAAATGCTTTGTTTTCAAATGTAGTCATTGCAGGATCACTGAGTTAAATGAGCCAACAGGTGAAGTTG
Organism: Stomatorhinus walkeri; assembly: GCA_026784285.1. Classification (NCBI taxonomy): domain Eukaryota; kingdom Metazoa; phylum Chordata; class Actinopteri; order Osteoglossiformes; family Mormyridae; genus Stomatorhinus; species Stomatorhinus walkeri. The sequence goes on along the minus strand of JAODUD010000041.1, from coordinate 2,228,247 downwards.
TGAGTTGATGCAGGGAACCGGAAACGAAGTTCAGATAAAGTCCGCTGGGGATGTTCTGAGAGAGGGGGGAGGGGGGGGGCGATAGAGAGAGAGTGAGAGAAGGAGGGAGTGAGGGATGGGCAGAAAGAGAGAGAGTAAGGCAGAGGGAGGGACAGAGTGGTAGAGAGGAGAGATAAAGAGGGAATGAGAAGGAGGTAGAGAGGAAGGGAGGGAGAGAGAGAGAAAAAAAGAGTGAGAGGGATGCAGAAGGAGGGAGAGAGGGAGGGAGAGCAAGGAAGGGAGAGAAACAGAAAGAGATAGAGAGAGGATGATAAAGAAGGAATGAAACAAGGAGAGAGATAGAGGGAGGGACAGAGGGAGTAAGAGAAAGTGAGGCAATGGGAGGTAGAGAGGGGGAGAGGAGGGAGGTATGGAAATAAAAAGACACCCCAGTCTAAGGGTTTGGGGAGTAACAGAATAGATGTGTGGATGAACGCGTGGTTGGGGGGGGGCAGAACAAACACGATGCACAAAACAGGCAGTATAAGCAGAGTGTGTTTTTACAAGTTTGCTCACCACCACAGTGTAGGTACAGACTTCAAGAGTGACCCAGGCCACTACAACAAACAAAACAGTCAACCGATTCCCAAAATCAAAATCAAATCAGTCCCAAACTAACTCACCTACAAAAGAAAAATGAAACAAAAGACAATCACTCTTACTGTCTCCCTACCCAAATACACAAAGAAATCAAAGAAAACGGCAGTCACTCACTGCACCATAAACGATACACACGCATAATGTGAACAGCGGGGGCTAAGCTTTCTCGTAGTCAGGAACACAGGCAGAATGGTCGTCACACAGGAAGGGCAAATATAGAGAAGAGGCCTCTTCTACGAATAACCCGGAAGTGACGACGTCCGACCAGAGCCTGACACAAACTATACTTAATAAACACGAACCCTTGTGGCATGAACCCAGAACCTTATGGCATGTAACGAGCGGGAAATAGAGATGGGGGGCTGCCCTGTCTAAGCAAAAATTACAGGGAACGAGGGAAGAAGGGATTAGAAGAGGAGGTGGTGAGGAGGAGAGGACCTTGTGGCAAGCCTCCAGGTCTTCAGGAGGACATGTGAGGTGGCGGAGTGAGAGTGGAGACCAGGAGCAAACTGGGGTCAGTGCGGCCAATTCGGCCAACGCGGCCCCCAGCCAGGGGTGGATAGGGTGAGCTGGCTGCGATTCGGCAGGCACGAGGGGGCAGGGTCTGTAGGGAGGACTTGTTCTGCACTGCGCTGGCGGGGGTGGGCCACGGATATGCAGTACAGGTACATCCCCCAGCAATGGTCCCAGGTGAGTACCCCACCCCCCCAATATGTGAGGGTAGTGGGAGGGCACAGAATTTGAGAATCTCTGTAAAGATGGTGAAATTAAACCTGGTCAGAGTAAAATCATAATAATTAGTAGTAGTAATATTTTGGGATTATAGTATTAGCTGTGGTGGCACTGACAATTATAATGATGATGAGGGTGGTGATGAATGTGGTACTGACAATTATAATGATGATGAGGGTGGTGATGAATGTGGTACTGATAATTATAATGATGATGAGGGTGGTGATGAGTGTGGTACTGATAATTATAATGATGATGAGGGTGATGATGAGGGTGGTGATGAGGGTGGTACTGATAATTATAATGATGATGATGGTGATGAGTGTGATGATGATGGTGGTGATGATAATGGTGGTGATGAGGGTGATGATGATGATGGTGATGATGATGGTGGTGATGAGGGTGGTGATGATGATGGTGGTGATGAGGGTGGTACTGATAATTATAATGATGATGATGGTGATGAGGGTGATGATGATGGTGGTGATGATAATGGTGGTGATGAGGGTGATGATGATGATGGTGATGATGATGGTGGTGATGAGGGTGGTGATGATGATGGTGGTGATGATGGTGGTGATGAGGGTGGTGATGATGGTGGTGATGATGGTGGTGATGATAATGGTGGTGATGAGGGTGATGATGATGATGGTGATGATAATGGTGGTGATTACATTATAAAAAAACAATATGAGGCACTATAATAGAACCCTGCAGCCCTACCACTCATCACCTGATCTCGAACCCGAACAGGCCCCTGGGACATGTGCTCTTGTCTTGTTTCCATCTGTGCAAGGGTTTTTTTTTCTTTTACAGAAGTTCCCTTTGCATCACTTCCAGAGGCTGATGGGGAATTTCAGTTACTCATGACATGAGTAGCAGTATGGTTACTGTGGTAACCGAAACATGTGGTGACATGATGACAGGACTGAGAAGAACAAGGGGGTTTCCTTTCCTTGGAATGTGGGGATTGAGGGGACAGGGGTGGACACAACATGGATCATATTTCAGAACATATTATGGAACATATTGAAGAACATATTACGGAATATCCCGAAACTGCTTAGCAGACGCAGAAAAGACAGCAGTTAAACTCAGAAGGGGTATTGGACCCTAAACCCAACATTAAGCCATAAACCTAAACCCAACCTTAAGCCCTAATCCTAAACCCAACCTTAATCTCAAATGTATAAACCTAACCCTAGCAGGTGCAGCACAACTTGGGCCCCAGTAAGCAAACAGTATGGCGTATGCATCTCGTCTTCCCCAGTGGGCGTTTAGCTTTTTTATTGGTGAGGATACTTGTGGAAAACATTTTCTGTCTAACCTTAGCACTCGTGTCTGACACGTAGGATGTGGTCCAGGTAATGGAAAGCAGAATGCAGAGTGCAACAGTTTGTACGTGACGCAGGGAATGAATCAGTACCACAAGTGCAAATGTGTAAGCATCCAGGATGGACATGGAGGCGAGGAAGCTGTTAGCAGGATGAGAGACACACCTCACAGGTCACAAGGCCGGAAATGGGTGTGAGCCGGCGCGTGAGGGTTTGTCATTGTGAAAACAGCGCTCTGTAACCTGAGGCTATTATTGCTGTTACTGCTAACATTGTTAGCATCATTGCTGTGATTAACGACCTCAGCCTCTGCTAGCTGCTGTCATCATCTCTTCACCATGCTACCCCCTCGCTCAAAGCAGAAAATGCCACCCAGAAATGGTAACCGAGGCCCCCAGAGATGAAGTGACAGAGAGATGAAAGGCTAAGAGCTTCGGGCATTGCTGAAGGGGTTATTAGAGTTTCTAGAACCAGTTTCTGCGACACATTTTCAAAGTCATGGTTAGAAACAAAGATAGTGCTCTAGCTGTTCTGTAGCATGCTGCTGGGGTTCTGATCACCCTGTTTGGACTGAGGTCAGACAGATGAACCTCAGGGCTGCAGATGCAGCTGACCCCTTCGAGTTTCCCTCCCCAGGGAGAAGACCATTCGCCTGGCTGGGGACTCGGACATGGATCCGGACCTGAGCGAGAGGCTGGGATTGGGCAGCTCCGATACCCTCACTAATGGGAACCGGGCTGACTCGGAGGCCGCCAGAAGGCTGGCTAAAAGGCTCTTCCAGCTAGATGGCTTCCGGAAGTCTGACGTGGCCCTGCACATGAGCAAGAAGTGAGCAGAGTCGACGTGCTCAGTGGTGGTTATGGAAAATACCCAGTCTGATTAGTCTGATTGCTGCTAACAGCTTCTGAATATTACCAGTCCCAGTTCTCTGTCCAGATGTTGGTCCATCTGGGAGAGCAGAACCTTGTGATGTGGAAAAAAAGATTTAAATACAATTGTGTGACTCAAGTCTGCCACCTTTAGGAGGTGGCATGTGGCTCTGAGGGTTTAGGCGTGGCGTGTGTCATCGGGTGGTCATTGGTTCAGATCCCAAGGTTTGCTGAGTGATTTCCTTGAGAAAGCCTCCCATTGCTCTAGACACTTTCTCACCCTGCTTTCTCAAAAAGAAACTGGATGTCTAAAGCATGTGCTATATGCTCTGTGACTCGTTCTGCTTTGACTTCATCCCTTCCTTGTAGGACTTGAACCTTCTGGTCATAGGTGTAGCTCCTCAACCCTGCCCTCTCCCACAGGGCTCCAGTAATGGCCTCCATTGTGTGGCCCCTGTGCAGTAGACCTGCTACTTACTCACATAACACGACCTATGGGATAATCTCAGCAGGCTCCCAGCAGCGTGTTGTGGCCTGATGGAACGGAACGTGGGATTAAGGGCCAAGGTAATGGGTGTGGAGAAAATCCCCCCCGCTGCATGGTAAAGGGAACCATGTGACACAGAGGAGTGCCATTAGGCACTTTCGAGGCAGGGGATTTGGGGGAAAATTATATATCCCATAGCTGGGATTTCTAAGAACTAAGGAAGCACAATCCAATGATTCCTGCACTTTTTGGAATGGAGGGAACAGTAGTCACCAGGAATAGTCAAAATCACATGACCCTTCCTCCTGTAATTGCCATACCCCCCTTCATACATGCTTCAGCTTTGTGGGAAATTGAAAAGAGATGGTGACAGACAATTCCTGTTTGTTTGTTCATCTGAAACTGACAGCTTTCCCTCTTCCTGTCTGCTGTGTGTTTCTGTCTGTTTTCCCAGCGATGACTTCAGCCGTGTGGTTGCAGAGGAATACTTGGCTTTCTTTGACTTTGCAGGTCTGACTTTGGACCAGTCTCTCCGGTAGGTCCTCGTTCTCCAACTTGCTGAGAGTTTACGCCACTTCTGATAGCATGCCACATCGCCGTGGTGACACTTCTGATAGCATGCCACATCGCCGTGGTGACACTTCTGATAGCATGCCACATCGCCATGACACATTTAGCAAAAAGAAAATCTCTATTCTGTACCTGGGACATTACAATACTGCCCGGTCTGATGGGGAGAACACTGCCATCTGGTGGTGCGGCTCGTCGTTCTTCATTTGATCAGCTCCACAAAGAGCGTAAATGGAGGCCTTTGGGGTGCATCATCGAGAGTGTATTGCACAGTTCTGTCGGACGGTGATTACGGATTACCTCACGTTGAGTTCTATTGCTCCACTCCCCTCCTCCCCTTCAGGAATTTCCTGAGGGAATTTGTCCTCAAGGGAGAAACGCAGGAGAGGGAGCGAGTGCTGTCCCATTTTTCCAACAGGTTCCTGCGATGTAATCCAGACAGCATGACTTGCGAAGGTAGGAAGGAACAATGGAGGATGCATGAGCGTCCGTGTGACACTCACACGCCGTAGCAGAACCGCGATTGCATGGGGCTCCTTAGCCATAGTCCAGATGGACAAAATGACGCTTCATGGACCATTTAGTGTATTGTTTGACCCCCCTAGATGGTGTTCCTGTTCAAGAAAGGGTCCATAGCATCCCCATCTAGTGGGATCAAAAAATACAGCAAATAGTTCATGGATTGTCGGTTTGTCCATCACTACCAAAGAGCTCATTCTGTCTGTTACCGGGGCAGCACTGTACATTCGGACTTTTGTGGACACACATTGGATTACTGCTCTGTACATTTAGAATTAGGCCCTGCTGCAGCGGTGTGTCCTGTGGGGCTGGGTAGAATCAGGTTGTTTTGACCCCACAAGGGTCTGAATAAATTCAGTGCATGGGTTACAGGGCTACAGAATGTTCTAGTAAAATACCTTCTGCTACAGGTCCCGCTCATTTTTATTCCTTCAGGTCTGACTGTTTTCAAGTTGTTATGGCCGTCTGAATCAATTTCACAGTGGGGCCCCAAAGGCAGCGCCCTTTTGCAGGTTACAGAAGATGTTTCTTCAGATATTTACTCCTGTCACCTTTCTTTCTCACTCTTTTCCCCCTCTGCACCCCCACCAGACAGCATCCACGCCTTAACCTGCGCCCTGATGCTGCTGAACAGCGACCTGCATGGCCAGGTGAGTCGACAAGAAACAGCGAGGGAGGGAGGGAAGGAGGGGGGGGAGAACAGGAGGTAGGGGGCCTGATAGATTTTCAAATGTAATGAAGTGAGGACTTCCAGGAATGAGTGTAACTGAAACTTTGGCTGCAAAGCCAAACCCAGTATTCATATCATTGATCAGGGAGTGCAACGCACAATGCAGCCAGCAGGTGGAGCCCCTTCACATTGCTGACCTCTAGTAACATAAGCAACTCAGTGAGAATCCCCTGGCCCAAAGCCACGTGCTTAAATATGATATTTTTGCCATCCCATCAACCTCCTTGGGTTATAACCCAGCCTCTAAGAGGGGCCAGTAATTCTGTACAGTGACTGTCTGAGCCTTAGAGCATAATGTTGTGGAAGGAAAAATGAGGGCTTGATACATGGGCATGGGAGAGGTTTAGTGGCTGCGGATTGGCCGGCCCTGCAGGAGTCTGAGGGGTGGGTGTAGCTCTGCTACCTGCCGTGACGCCGCTATGTCCCCGTGTCCCTAGAATGTTGGAAGGAGGATGTCATGTATACAGTTCGTCAGCAACCTGGAGGGCATGAACAATGGGCAGGACTTCCCGAAGGACCTGCTCAAGGTGGGTAGCTGGCCTCACACACACACACACACACACACACACACAGGTTTGTAATTATATCTTTGTGGGGTCTCTAAATTCATTTCTATGGGGAAAATTCTAATCTCAACATGACGACCTTAACCCCTAACCAGCACTAACCTTAACCATAACTAACCAAGCAAAATCCCAGACTTTTCGCATTTTTGGTTTGATTGTAGTCATAGATATCAACGTCAAAATAACATTTGGTCCCCACAATATAATATAAACATAATCCACACATACTCTGACACACACACACACACACACACACTGGGCAGAATTTCAATTCACCTTATTTTTAAATAGTGCCTTTCTCAACACAGCTGCACTGAAGCACTTAGCAAATGTACAATATTTTAAGATTGTGTTTCTCCACTCAATCCTTGGGGATCATCCAGAAAGTCCACATGCACAAAGGTATTGGGAAACCCCTCCCCAATCATCGAATTCTGGTGTTCCAATCACTTCCATAGCCACAGATATATAAAATCAAGCACCAGGAGCTCAGTGAACTCAAGCGTGGTACCGTGATAGGATGCCAGCTGTGCAGTAAGTCCATTTGGGAAATTTCCTCACTACTAAACTGTTAGTGGTATTATAACAAAGTGAAAGCAGCTGGAAACAACAGCAACTCAGCCACAAAGCGGTAGGCCACGTAAAATGAGAGCGGGACAACGCATGCAGAGGCACACAGTGTGCAGAAGTCGCCAAATCTGCAGAGTCAATAGCTACGCAGCTCCAAACTTCATGTGGCCTTCAGATTAG
>JAODUD010000041.1:2157833-2168930 GCA_026784285.1 Stomatorhinus walkeri | reverse complement strand
AACTACACGCTGTGTGAAGAAGTGCTTCCTCAAGTTCATTTTAAAATGTTCTCCCACTAATTTCCACTTATGGCCACTCTCATGCAGTCACTGACTCTTATGTACATAGCAAATGCTCTTTTCCAAAGCAGCATAGCCGTAAGGATCAGGGAGCAGGTCAAGGGCCCAGTGGTGACATCACTCTGCCAGCCACAGGTTACCATCCACAACCCCTCACATGGGCACAGTGCCCTAACCTGCTGGCTTTCACACTGACAAGCGGGAATGCAAATTAAATGAAACACACGCCACCAGCTCAGCAGACACAAGTCTTTGGCCTGCATGGGAGGATCGCAAATTCCCACTGTAAGTGAAGGACATGCAAACTTCACACATACATTAAGTGGGGGCAGAATTGAACCCCCAACCCGGGAGATCTGATGTAACAGTGCTTCCCACTGAGCCAGCCCACCCCTATTTACTCTCTGTCTGTAGATCTGTTTGGGGTATCTATGTCCTATCCTATCATTCCCAGTGGAAATAAGCTAAAATGTTCAGCCGTGACCCAATGATGTGACCAACAGATCATATAACAGCTGACAAAATCCTACGAATGAAAATGTTAGCCTCAAAACATTTGTTTGCGTTTTCAGTTCAAATCTGTGGTTGCAGCTACTTATGCAAATTGTAAAATGAAATTCTGAAGTTCACAATCTATTCTTGCCTGTCAGATCTGTCCTTGTTTTTTTTTTTTTATCTAATCAAAAGGTCAAATTTCTCATAGCACTAATTAGAATTTGAATTTATTGAAAACGTTCATGAAACAGAAAATTGACACAACTCCAAATGTAAGCGTGGACTACAAGCGAACAGCTCAGAGGCTGGACCTTGTACAAAACCCAAGGACACATTGTGAGTAAATGTTCATTATTTTGTATAGTTTTTAGCTAGAAGCTCATAAATGCTTTTATTTCTATGGTAGTAAATATAACATGACTGTATGGCAGGATTAACTAAGCTTGGCCGTCCCTCAGCTGCAGAAATCGAACTTGACAAGACAATTGCTGTATTCCTTTAAGGATATTAAAGTTGTAGTAATAAGGAAAAAAAGATTCTTTAATGAGCCGCACTGGGCTGGGGCTGCGTCTTATTAGGAGAAGCAGGGTGGCTTCATACCAGAAGGTTATGGGTTTGATTCCTACCTTCTTTGTCTGTGCATGGAGCTGGCATGTTCCCGGAGTGTCATTAGGAGAAGCTCAGTGGGCAGCGGGGTGGCCTCGTACCCCACATGGTAGGTAGGGTTGTGTGGGGGTTAAAGCCGTCATGTTGGGATTGGCGTTTGCCCATAGAAATGAATGGAGAGTCCCCATAAAGAAATGAATTCAAACGTGTGTGTGTGTGTGTGTGACCCCCTGGCATCTAAGATCTCTGAAGCAGATCCTTGACTCTAGGCACAGAAATGTTCTGATTGACTCACCTATTTATTGCCCATTTATCGTTCACTTATTCTTAAACAGCACTGCCTTGCCTTTTATTGCACTGCTGTTTGTCCTATGCCCCCTCCCTCCTGCACCTCTGGCAACAGAATTTCAGTGTTCCTCCAAACACGTGACAATAAAACTTGAAACTTCATTTGGTTCTGCACCAAAGTGACATATTCCCACATAATGCAGACGGGCAGAATCTTCAGAATCACTTATACGGCTATATAAAGACGCACTCTGCCTCCTGTCATCGACAGTATTCATGACTGACCCAAGTACTCGCGCTTTTTCCCCCCTCTAGGCTTCCAGTACCTATTTATACTGTGCATCTGCCTGTGGAGTACGGCGGGGTCGTGCCCTCGTAAGACCCCGCCCCTCGCGGCGCGCCCCGGCGTGGACCCGCCCCTACGCTCGCGCCGGCGCCACTGCAGTCCGCCGTCTGCTTTTTAAAGCCCGCGGACCGAATGCACGCTGTCAGTTTCATGTTGGGTGGGATTCGGTAGAGAGCCGTCATTGTCTCCTTTCATATATATTTTTTTTCCATTTCGCATTGCCCCCGCATTCCCTCTTTCAGTCCACGTTACTGTCATCCCAGTTCGCGTTTTATTTCTTTATTTTTAAGCCATTTAGTTATCTCCTCTCATTAAGAATGTATAGGTATTTAGGGGAGCTGCTGACTCGGGGAGCCGGCGGCACGCTGGCCTCTGGATGCGCCGACTCCATCCTGCCGGCTTCCGCGTCTTTGATGCGGGTGCGTTGCTACAGCGAAGCCGTAGGGGAGAAGCAAGACGACCCCAACTTCTTTAAAATGGTAGAGGGCTTCTTCGACCGCGGCGCCTCCATCGTGGAAAACAAGCTGGTGGAGGACCTGAAGAGCAGGGAGACGCCGGAGCAGAAGAGGCACCGGGTGCGGGGCATCCTGAGGATCATTAAGCCGTGCAACCACGTTCTCAGCGTGTCGTTCCCCATCAAGCGGGACAACGGCGAGTGGGAGGTGATCGAGGGCTACCGGGCCCAGCACAGCCAGCACCGGACGCCGTGTAAAGGAGGTGAGCCGGTCCCGGGCAGCGTCATGCGTCGCAAGCACGAAATGTGGCGGCGTGTTGTTCTTGCTACAGTGTTACCGGTTACGTTAATAGCGATAAGGACGTCAGCCGTGACTCGGTGCCCGCTAATCAGCCTCCATCAGACAATAATCCAACAAAAAATAGCTGGGTTACTGGTTGCAAGTGTAAGGTAGGCGATCGGTTTGTTTATTCGTGACAGTATGCGCTCCCGTCCCGGCGGCTTTACGGCCTGAACCGGCGTGTAATTCAGTTTTAACCAAAACCACAAACGCGGGTACTGGGGTCAACTGTTTTTTTTTTACTTGAGCCGCTGCTGATGGCTGCTGTTGATAATCGTTTGCTTTTCCAGGAAAGGCGGTGTGCGGAGTGGAAATGCTCATGGACGCAAAGAGCAGCGACGCATAACGTGTCACGTAATTTTCTGCTGACCCGGCCTGAGTGCCCTTCCGGGTGACCTGTCACGGGAATTACTGCGGGTCTCTCACCTTTAAATAACAGGTGGCCCTGGCTATGGTCGCGACATAGCCGGGGCTTGGATCTGGCAGCCTTCCGTAAATGTACTGAAATAACATTTTGACACGCATCAGGATCAGACAGGCAACCTAGTTAAGGACTTTAAAATCACAAGCAGATGGCTCGTCGTCTCCATGACGAACTGTGCCTGATTCTTGTGTAAAAGGGACAAATTCAGCCCTTGTGCTTAATTATGTGTCTGTCTTCCACCTATGATGGCCTTTCTGCCTTTATGGACTTTCTAACATAAACTGTTACCTGAGGGTTCTTTTTTATTGGAGGCAATGGATGAACTGGTTTGGGTGAATCCATACTATATTTATTCAAATCAGTCCAATTTTATATTGCGGGTCTATGTAAGTAGTGGGTCTAAAGAATGGCTGAAAGAGGCTGGGTAGTTGCATGTTTGAAACGTTGAGCAAGACAGGGCCAGCTGTGAGCTGGGCTGTTGGTGTGGGGGTGTGTGAGGGGTCGGACGAGCCCCCACATGCTTCTATACATCAGACCCGCACAGCCACTCGAAGGTGGGACCGCTTCAGCTGAATCTTTCTGTCTTTTGCGCAGGGGGGAAATAGCCCTCTGCCCAACTTTATGAATTGACATTTGTTAGTTCATTCCTTTTTCATCATTGTATTTAACAACTTCTACAGTTTAAAAGGGCGTCTGCAAACAAGAGAAGCATGAGAAAACAGTGACACATTTGTTGTTTTAAGTTTAATGCAGGTTAATCCTCATTCGATGTCAGGCTGTATGAGTTTCACATTTCTTAAAAGGCCCACGCCGTACCCCCCTCTCCCTAGATCTGAGTAACCAATAACGGACGGCCCCCAAAGCCACCCATATTCTTTTAATCCAAGTTTCGGGTTTTGAATGAGGTTCAAATAAGTCACATGCAATTGAAATCCGAAAGTCATCATTCTATAAATTTGTTCTTACATGCTCAAAGTAAAATCAAACAAAACTCATAATTCCAGGCTTGTTGAGTCAACAGATGAGATTTGTGGTGTAGAAGGTATAGATTACAAAAGAGGTTAGAAGAACTGACCTGGCACGTTACCATGGAGATTGAGACAGAGCTATGTTGACAATTAATGCCACCGTTCTGCAGATGTTTGGCTGTCTGTCTAAGCACCCACCTACTCCAGGAAGTGGACGGGCAGAGTTTCCTCGTACTTTTCTGCTGACGGAGGAACCACCGAGCAGCGACTTTGTCCTTGCGTGACACTTCCTTGGGGCTCATGTCACTCTAAGCTCCATGCCCACCAATCGGTGGGTTAGCCTAGATACCAGGCGAGACTAAATTTGAGTCCAAGCAGAGCAGTCGTGGTCAGTGGGCATGGTGTAATGAAAACTGTTTTTTATTGCTTTGTTTCATTTCTTGCCTCATGAGTTCCAGCTGAGTGATAAAACATTGTTCCTCCTCCAATGAAGAAATGAAAGTTGCCTCTGTGCAGCATGACACACAGATTCTCTGTGCTCTGAAGTTTCAGTCTTCCATTCCCACCCAGCCTTCTGCACGGAGGCAGTTTCTGACTAGTCACATCCCAGAATCCTCCTCTTATCAGAGCCCCAGATATTTATTCCACTAACAACTACAGCAATATTTACTGTTTTACAGTAAACACTTGCTTGCCTGAGGTCCGGACGGCAGTGTGTTCGACTGAGTGGTCATCCTCTTCGTCTTGTCAGCTGTGGTTGAAGCTGGTTTTCTCTGAGGTTCATTGTCTTCAGTATGACTTTGACGTGTCTGGATAATATGTACATTTATTTATTTAATGCACACATTAGTCCAAAGTGATGTATGGGTGAGAATCAGAGAGCACGGTCAGCCTGCGTCCCTGGAAAAAGTGGGGTTTTGCTCCAGAGCGCCACAGGACCATTACTCTGTCAGCCACAGAGTCCTGACCTGCAAAGCCACACACCGCCCCCTACAGTTTAGGAGTGGCGATTACCCTCAGCCCAAGGGGTGGAGTCTCAGAGCACCATCCTTTTCCTCATATGCAGTTGTTTTATTTTTTAATCACTTCTGGTAGGAATTCTTCTGGTTTTCAATTAAGCAATAAGTAGGTGCAACCTGAATACACACACCATACTTAGTGTTTGTGGGGTGTTTTCATAAAGCCATTCTGAGCACCGGCAGCAGCGCATGGGGCAGCAGCGCATGGGGCAGCAGCGCATAGCAGATGTTTAATAAGCCTTCTGCTCATTTGGGTGCCCTGTATGCACATGTCCCACTCTGCAGCGGGAGACACTCAGTGAAATGGGCACTTGCTGCACAGCAGGAGTAGAGCGAACCAACAGTCTTCTAATCGCCTTCTGAGCCCAAAGTGAAAGTTTCTATCCTGCAAGCAGGGCAGCCTGTGTCTGTTTCCTTTTACAATTAAATCAAGTTATATTAAAAATGGCAATTAATCGTCCTGGTGCATGTTCACACCCATTACTTGCATTAAGGTTTGGTTGATGCAGCCAAGGTGAATGTCTACCTGTACTTAACGTGTGCTTAACGTGTGCTTTAGGTCAGTGCTCACTGGAATTGCTCCCTCCTCCTTCTACCAATTTGACATTCTGACCCGTTCAGTGATCTGGAAGAGGCCAACTATGCTGGACATGTTAAGCAAAAGCCTACTAGCTCAAGGAATGATGTGGGTGGAACCGGCTCGGCGTTGTAGTAAACATCAAAGGTCACAGGGTCGTTTGAACGCTTATTAAAGCTTATCTGAGCTCGATAGCATTTGTATGCACACATTTTCAGTGGTACGTGTTAATGCTGTTTTCAACAAGACACTTCAGCAGTAAAAATGAGGCCATAGCAAATGTTCTTATCAGGAGAGTTTAGTGAATGAAAAAAGGATTTACATGTATGTAAATATCTAAGAAGTTGTTTTACACTTGGAGACTTGATTACCTCCTGGTGTATCACACTCAGAACAGTGGCCAAGGTTTAGAGTGGGATGGTCCTGTACTTAAAAACAGTAGGTGGAGGACCTCAGTCCAGGAGATGTATAGGGTGACTATGTAGAGTATGAAATGCAGCGTGTAGCCTACTGTACCTCCTGGGATTAAAACCCATAACTCCCTGGTCTGTTGCGCTGTTGCTTCTCTTACTTGATGCTACTTAATGTTTTGAAGCTTTATACTGGGAAAATGATCACCAATCACTCCTTTCGTCACCGGTGCCTCCTCAGGAATCCGATACAGCACGGACGTGTCTGTGGATGAGGTGAAAGCCCTGGCCTCTCTGATGACATACAAGTGTGCAGTCGTGGGTAAGATCCTCTCTTTCCTCTTTCTCTGCAGTGCTCTGTAGCTCTGTAGCCTGTCTTGCCTTACACATTGAGTCTTCCATTTCAGATGTGCCATTTGGTGGGGCCAAGGCAGGAGTAAAGATTAACCCCAGGAATTACTCTGTAAGTTTTGGGTGTGACCTTCAGAATCCCCTGTGGGAGTTATAATGTCTTTTTCTTTGTTTGCCACATTTTCTCTCCATTAACCGATGCCATCTTGTGTTGCGTGTGCGCACTGTGAAGATGCGTCTGCTGCCTGAATGTGTGAAGTCTGTCTCAGAGCTGGCTTTTGGTGGCTATCATTATATACCAAGCAGAGGTTTCAGCAGCAAGTGCATGTTCTTTTTAGTCCCACCAGTAAGCTGTAAAAATGAGTTATTTTGCTCATTTTCTGTGTTCTGCATTGGGGTTTCTCCCATTGGTGGGTCAGCAATCCGTGTTGTGCTTCTGTTTGATTGCAGTTCCTGGAGCGATGAGTGCTGGTGCATATTCTTTTACCGTGTCCCTCAAGCATGTCCGTACAGATTAAATAATTCAGAAAACCACCTGAGTCCTGAAAGGGAGATTAAGTGAAATGATTTTATTTATTTCACTTGTGTGCGTTATCTTAATACTGGACAGCATGTTATTTTTGTTCAATCGGTTGTAAGCTTTCTGGATGGAAAATTGAGAGACGTTTTTGCACGTGTCATAAGCCAGCAAATAATGTTCTTGCTGTTTAGTTTGTGTGCTTTCTGCTTAATTGCTGTGTATCCACAGTGCGCGGGAAGCAGTTAGTTTCCGCAGCTGTCGCTGCTTCCTGTGGCCGGCACGCTGTCACGTTCTGATTGGTGGCTGTGCTCTCCTCGTCCTTGGACAGAGAACAGCTGAGATGTCAGTAGGCTGCCAGTCCAGGGGCACTTCTGGCCTGGCTTCTCTGAGTAGGCGCCATGTGCTGCTTCAATGTGTTTTTGTAGCTCTCTGTCGCAGAGAATGAGACATTGAACGTGTGATGATGGTTTTTCAATCCAAAATGACTTGTTACTTTAACATCTAATAAGAATGTTTGCCATTTATCCCATACAGGACAACGAACTGGAAAAAATCACCAGGAGATTCACCATCGAGCTAGCCAAGAAGGGCTTCATTGGTGCGTGCTCCCACCTCAGTCTGACCGACGGAACGTCAGCGTCCATTTTTAAAAAGACCCCTGACCCCATTTTCCAAACCAATCCTATTTGTTCAAACACATCGACTGCAATCGATACATTTAAGTTTACTGTTGAATAGCTATCAGATCTTTTTATGCAACGTGGACACAGAGGGCCGGTGTTCAGTGTGAGTCTCCCTCTTCCTACGCTCAAAGCAAGGAGCGTCTCAAACTGCTCCTGTCAGCCTCTATGTTTAATTACCCCCAAACTAAAATCACTCTGACCTCCCTCGGCACGTCAGGAATAAACCTTCTGGGCTTTTCAGACCCTCATGCTGCCGTCCTCCAGCCCCGATTGGTCATGGGCAGGTGAGGCCGGAGGAGGAAACGTGGGGAAGCGTCCTGAAGGGTCCTGAAGGGTCCTGAAGGGTCTGAGCTCTCTGGCTGTTGGCAGATGTGCCACTTCCTGCGTTGTGATCTTCTGTGTGTTTTTCTTTATGCAGGGCCTGGCATCGACGTGCCCGCCCCCGACATGAGCACGGGCGAGAGGGAGATGTCCTGGATCGCCGACACGTATGCAAACACAATTGCCCACGGTGTAAGTCACCACCAGCAGATTCCCAAATGCCACTGAACATACTCAGTGCAGATGAGATCGTGACGTTCGTGTAGCGACCCCGCGGTGGGGTAAACAGCCGCCGGGATGAGAAGTGGCCTTATGACCTGCTCCGTTTGGGGCTGGCGCACTCCCCTCTGGGCTCGACTTCCTTGGGGTCTGAGAAAAGGAATGCTAATCAGGGCAGTGACTTGGGGGGGTTGGGGGTCAGCGCCGCGGTCCCTGTCTGCTTCTGTGAGCTGCCCAGCATTCAGGGCTCTTCTGAGGAGTGCAGCGAAGCGGGTTTTGGTTTCAGAATGCTGTGGTTTATTTAACCTTATCTATCCAGAGGATGTGAAATGAAAACACAGAGAGAGGAAATGTCTTTATTGCTGACTCAGGCTAACCTAGACTGATTGGAGTGTTGACGTTTTCATCAGCCCCCCCGAATGTCGTCCGACATGCTGCTTCCTATTTGGGGTCACACAGCATCATACCACAGTCATGCACCAGCAGCCATGACATATTACTGCCCCCTAGCCTCCCCAGTCGTGCCATCTGCCCTTCTGGGTCTCACGTTAAGCTCAGATGTATAGCAGAGACAGGAGGAGGTCAGGATGGCACTGGAGTCTCTTGGGGTCCACACCTCTCAGTCGCAGAAGTTTGCAAGTCCACCTTAAAGAAGGAGCAGGCCAGTCAGTTAAACAATAAAGATAATGTGCCTTATGAGCAATACTAGTGACAGTGCTGGCTTTTAAGCACAGCAGAGAAGTGGGGGAGGGGGGGGGGGATAGTGGGTATGTAAACAGAATCGTCCCTATTCTGGGAACCGCTTTGCCAGGCACCAGCTGCGTAGGGTGGAAGCCAGCTCGCAGGGGGGGCTCACGTTACCGCAACGCACTTTCCTGTCGTGCCGCTTTAATCCCCGTAACGGGTTCCGTGGCTTGGATCGTAAGGGGGCATTTTAAGGAAGCCGTGCTCTCTGTCAAAGTGCTTATCGAGAGACTTTAATTGTCTTCATTTCTGCACAGTCACGTTACCATGGCGGCCAAGGAAGTCTGGTCTGGATTGCGGGGAATTGAAGTTGACCACATTGTTCCCGTAGTCAGAGGGGCTGGGCCGGGGGGGTGACAGTGAACAGAGGACAGATTTTCTTTTAAAGAAAATTCCTCCTTTCTCAGTAATTATGTAGCTAATGCTTCTCAGCCACCTAACAATAAAAACGTGGGTGTGCCATATCATATAGTGCATTACATTTTCCCTGTTTTTTTTTCTTTTACACAAAAGATGCTCCCAAATTGTGACGTAACAAATGCCTGCTTAACTTGGAAAAAGTGCCTTTTCATGCCCGTTGGGGGCTGGGTTATTGCTACGGTTGGCTTCCACGCATTGGTGTTACGAGCCTGGCCTTGAGTGTGACCTCTGAGAGGATGGTAAAGGGGTCGGATTAGATAGGAAAGGGCTTGACTGTCTCACGGTTTGAATCACGAGCATGGGGGTGCTTTCTGAAAGAGGAGCTAGCTCACTGCCGGCGAGGGGCGTGAGAGTGGACGCACCACCCCTCTCCGCCGGTCCTCGGGGGAGTCTGGGGGGGGGCCGTGGCAGACACACAAAGTGTTTTTGTGAGGCTCGGAAAGCAGGTCAGGTGTGAGCTTGTGCTGGAGCCCCATGCCTGACTGCTGGTAAATTTAAGCAAAAGAGAAAATGATCTGTGGGGAAGCGAGGCTTTGATGATAATATCGTGACTGATGTACATACGGCTGTGTCTGCTTTTGAGAATAACCATCAAGGTTCCTGCCTGGCCATAGTAGGAAGCCAGAAGCGTAGCCTCTGAAGCAGCCACAGCCGCGTGTTTTGGCCATCTGACTCCGCCATGTCAGCTGGTAATAGCATAGCAGTACCGCCTGTCTACCATGTGATAGGCCCTTCAGCCCAGCGTGACGTAATTGGCTTTTAAGATTATAACATACTTGCTGCCCACCTCCTTCATTGCTGAAAATGGCTGCCTTTTTCCCTCTGTCCCGAACAACTATAAATGGTCTGAATTTATAACTCTGAAATGTATTTTAAACAATTCCATGTCAAGTGTGTCACGTCGTTCCCTGTACTTTTCCGCAGGACATCAATGCTCACGCTTGCGTCACGGGTAAGCCCATCAGTCAGGGAGGGATCCACGGCAGGATCTCGGCCACTGGCCGCGGTGTCTTCCACGGCATCGAGAACTTCATCAACGAGGCGTCGTATATGAGCATGGTGGGCCTGACACCCGGCTTTACGGACAAGACGTTTATCATTCAGGTTTGTGGAAAGTCCCCCTCCCTGCCATTGCACTTAAACCCACATCAATCGCAGAGTCGCACGGAACAAAATGGAGCGTCTTTGTGACAAGTAACAAGCATCAAGAGCCATTGACGTTATTTTAAGTGCATTATGATAAACGTGCAGGGTTTGTGGCTTTATTATGAGATGCATTACAGCTTTACACTCAATGGAAGAGAAGCGCTGCCGTGGTCGGCCTGTAACAGGGAATGGTAGCTCCATTGCTAACAGAACCTGATCAGTCTGATTACCTGCATCCTGTGTGAAGCACTGCATCAAAGCGCTGATGTGACTGGGAAGTCTCTTCCGTCCCACCCCCACTCTGAGTGCCTGTCTAAATTTATCTGCCTGTTAAATATGCGGGGGCGTGTTGCAATGTTGTGACGTCGTCGCCGGGTTTCAGGGGTCACATTAGTGTGAGTCGGCTGGTGTAGATTACTGGCAGCCCGCACACGCGCACCAACGCCCTCGCTTATGGAGGTGGCAGAGCTGGGGGACAGCAACCATAAGGTCATGGTCTGACACGGGGACAGCAGCGTCTCAACGGGTGGTCTACCGTGGACTGGTCTGTTCTTGCTTTTTAACTGGGGGGGGGGGGCAAACGAATGGGAGAGCTATAAAATCCTGCAGAAATAGTGAGTACTGCAGCCTTATTTTTTACCTTTTCGCCTGATATAAGGACTGAGACACTTAGCCACGCCTCTCCCCCTGACTGAGACACTTAGCC
>JAODUD010000041.1:2065891-2089087 GCA_026784285.1 Stomatorhinus walkeri | reverse complement strand
TCCACCTGGAAATATCTATCTATCTATCTATCTATCTATCTATCTATCTATCTATCTATCTATCTATCTATCTATCTGTAAGCATGTCAAATTATTTACTACTTGTCATTTGCACTAAATAATTGTATAGCATTAATATTAAATTCAGATTTATATTAATATAACTGTATTAATGCTTTAAAGCAGTATGAGTGTGTTGGGCTGTAAAGGACATGAATGTAACAGAGCGCCCTGGCTGGTCCTCAGAGGCGGTGTTTGTGTGGGGGGGTGTCTCTGGCTGGTCCTCAGAGTGAGTGCTTAGAGGCCGTGTCTGCGGGCCGGTATCTCTGACTTGTTCGTGCCGCTCTTCGCAGGAGGGGAGCTTGGCTCCTCGCCTCCGCTTCCTCCATGTTAAAACGGGTGCTGGCGGAGGCCCGGAGCGCCGTGCGATCCACGCATGTAGACCTTAACCGGCCATGTCTATGAGTATTATTATAAGTCGCGACTTCCAGGTATTTTCGCTTTAAAATAGTTTTGGTCATCGATGAACAAGCTACAAAAGAAGTGTTTGCCCTTAAAGTATCACGAATAAAAACTTTTCTACCGAGTAATGTCAGTAATGATCAATTTCACAAAAACACACACAACACTGTTCCGCTGTTGTGAGAATCCACCATAACTCCTGTCGTGCTCCTTAACCTACTATTACACCACAATTAGGGAAAACACATTATTCGTCGGGAAATGGGTAAACAAACGGGGAGAAACACCCAAAGGTTAAGTTCGGTGTATTTTCTAACTCAACCATCTGAAACGTTTACGTTACGTACAAGTATGCGAATCAATTAAAATTCAATTACTACTATAAATAACTGCTGGTGAGGCGAAGCGTTTAACGCCAGCCGGGAAAATATCTCACATTTGAGAAGAGCAAACTTCCCCCCCCCCCCGAGCGAAGGGGAAATGCGCCGCCCGCTCACCTACGTGGTGCTACAGGCAGCCGTCCGCGATCCGGCGGCCGCGTCTCCGCTGCGCTTCCCCGAGCTGCCCACACGCAGTCGCCGCTAAAAATATCGAGTATTAGTCCTGGATCGGGGACGGTGGAGTTACTGCTGTTCCGCCGCGTTCACCAGCTCCGAGCCTGCGCCTCTAGCTGCGAGACATTCCTGCGCCAAACGAGGTCTTTCCCGATCAAACTCGCCAATCAGTGCAGCCCGGCGCTGCGCGTTACCCGAGAGCGCTGCTGGCGGGGGCTGGGTGGAGACCTGCGCGTCCCCGACGCCCGGCGGCGCCACCTGGCGGCCGCTCCAGGCAGGGACGCTGCCACCTTCCCGACCTTCGCAGTGTGTTTTAAGCAACAGCGGTATTATTAGTGATGAAAAAGCTTTCAAACGTATGTAAATGCAACGAGAACCCCCCCCCTTATTTGTAGTTAATAAGCTTCACGTATCCATGTTCACTCATTCGATATTACATTGGATTCAGTGTTTATATTTAAATATCAATTTTTAATGTTTAAAAAATTCACTGCATTGCGTTGAGTTCGCGCCCATCCATCTCTACTTGAAGAATTTCTTTCTCTCTTATCGGTATCACATTGATATACCTCATGCATGTTTGTCTCCTGTAGTATATGTTTATATGTTTACATTGCACTCTTCTGTCTTTGATATCAACTGTGCGCAGGCTGAACATGCAGAGTAAGATTTTCATTGCATGGTGCAACTGACTGTTTCCCCTGCACACGACAATAAACTTCATTCTGAGTTGTTCCCCGCCCTCCGTCCATAGTCTCCGGACCCCCCACAACCCTGAATGGAACACACGGTTACAGAAAACAAATGGATGCTACGCTTTATTATAATGAGGTAGAGTCTGGCTGTTTTGATGCTCTCCACACACATTTTAGAAGCAGAGATAGATGGTGGTGCATGACGAGAAAGCCGGCAACTTTCATGATAGTACTCATCGCCACAGCCCTGCACAATTTCTGATTTCCTAGAAGCAGGTCGGTCCTCTGAAATGAATGTGTTTACGCTGTGAGAGTAAACGTGCAAATGGCAGGCGAGAAGACATGCAGCTGGATTTAATCCCCCCACACTTCTCACGGAGTCACTGTTGTTCTGTCAGCCCTAAAACAAACAGTATTCACAGCAGCAGTACTTCCCAAAACCCCAATATGCTCAAATCTGATTTTCAAGTGATGTGACTACAAAAAAACACCCACTGCATCTGTAATGTGTCTCACGTATTGTAGTGATCCTAAAGAACATCTTGGCTTACTGATAATGTGGTTTGGGTCACTGCCTGACGGGGAAACATGTGACAAGAACGTACATGTGGTGACATCACAGGCCATTGTGTTCCCCTGTAGGCGCCCTTATTTGCAGCACTCACTGAGGGAGCAGCAGAGAGCTCCTACTAAGGCTGCGACACGGCAATGCTGATGCAGGTTAATACATTTTTAGACACCGTCTATCTGCACACCCTAGTGGCGAGATGTGGTATTATCCTGTTTCGGATCGATCCTGTTTGTCACGCAAAATGGTGTAATTGCACTGTGAATTATAATTTTCAGACGGAGAACTGTACTTTAACCTTGCTGGTGTATTTAATCTCATTTACATCTGATAGTGTTAGGAACAATGTACATTTAAACCAAAAAAGGGCACTCGTCAGTTGGTTTAATTAAATTTTAACTAAGATGCAACTATGACAAATAGATTTGAATTAAAAACATTACTTACTTTAAAAAGTATACGATATAATAAAATCAACAGAGGTCACACTGTGGATTGAAGCAATCAATTTGGTACGATATAGCCTAACGAGATTGTAAATGAAGGAAGAATTAATCACTGCCCACTTAACTCAGTGTGAACGGATTAATGTAAAAAGGCTTGACACACCACAACACGCAGTGCACAACAACGAAAAGTGTCCTCTGCATTTAACCCATATGTGTTCCCCAGCTAATTCAGCGCTGGGAAAACAGGGGATTCGAACCAGCAATCTTTCAACTTCAAATGCACTTCCCTAACCTTTAAGCCACCACTGCCCAAAACCGTACAGTGGAAACCGCTTGTAGTAAACATGTCTGTCTGGACGAAATTGATATACTCCTGGATCATTATAGCAGAGTTTTCTTCTTCTTTATGTCTCAGGTAGATTAATATCTAATTGACGTTTGTATATTTATTACAGGAGTATAAGGTAAAAAAACGGAAAGCGTCGCTATTATTTTAAATTTCAAAATACAGTACAGCTGTTTCAAACACTTTACATACTACAGTACAGTAATTGAGAGAAAATTGCTCCATTTTTCCCCGTCATGTTTTCTATGCACGAGCCAGAAGCAGACAGGTTACTGCAAGGCAAATTAAGGCCATCAAAGTAAAGTTAAAAAAAAAACAATTACCACAGTTTTAATTTTTGTAAGTTGTCATGCTTAAAATGACCCAAAATGAACACTGTAAGCGGACTGTGATTACTATAAGAGAATGATTAAAGCCGTATTTGAACAGGAAGGATTGTCCCATAAGCTTTTTGATATGTACTGTATAAGCGATTGATCGATATAACTGCAATCACTATAAGCAGTTTCCACTGAATTTGTTTCGATTAACCTCCTTCGTACCTCCTTTAAATGCAGGGTCTGTCAATCCTATATGTGCTTTCCTTGGACATCGACTCCTGAGGCCTGCCGACTGAGCGAGCGCCCTTTTTCCTTACGCACCCTCCGAGACTAAAGTCAAGTCTCGCACCGCTCGGAGAACTGGCGGCCACTGTGGTGCCACGCAGAGCACGCGATGTGTGCCGCCAGATTCTGAGGCGGCCAAGGACGTACACTGTTAGGCGTGCACAGTGTGAGAAAACAAACAGTGTAACTGAAACTGCGACAAAAGCAAGACCAAGATTTCAAATCGATGAACCAAAAGCTGCCAGGGAAGAAAAAAATAATGACGTGTATCCTCACCAGACTTCTATGGAAGGAGATATAGAAAACCAATCAGTACCAATGGGTTTGTTTAACGTGATGCTCCTTTTATTCACACTGAAGCAATGAGGGGATGTACAGTGGTCTTCAGAGTGTCACGCTGTCTTGTGTACAACAAAGTACTCTGGAGTTTGCATAGGCAGAACAGGCAAAAAAAGAATAAAGGGAACACAGAGCGAGAACTACATCAGTATGGCGAAAATGTCACCTGCAGAAGGATGACTACAAACATTTAACAGATTCACAGAAAGCACTCGGGAAGCCATTAATCATTTTACTGTGCTATTCCACCCCTCTTCAGTCACTTTTCCATTTGTCAGAGACTCCTCTCTCCTCCACTCCTGCCCCTTCTCTTGCTCTCTGCCTTTCAGTTCATTGGCAAGGGTTCCCACGACTCCGCGCCGCTCGCAGGCCACAGCTACTCCTGTACGTTCAGGATTTGTGCAGAAAGGCCGTGGTGCCAGTTTTTCAGTTTTGCGAATCGTGGGCC
The DNA here is from genome assembly GCA_026784285.1 of Stomatorhinus walkeri. Classification (NCBI taxonomy): domain Eukaryota; kingdom Metazoa; phylum Chordata; class Actinopteri; order Osteoglossiformes; family Mormyridae; genus Stomatorhinus; species Stomatorhinus walkeri. The sequence continues at coordinate 2,084,621 of JAODUD010000041.1, read as the reverse complement.
TTTAACCTCCGACTCAAACTTTTCCCTGTGGTGAGAGATGGGGGCGGGGGGAGAGATGTGAGACACGCAGCTGAAGACACAACAAGCAGCATGGATGTTGAAGGACTTGAACACGTGACCAGACGGCTGCACGGTGTTGACCTTCGCCTGAACGACTTAAGTAAAAATATTCCAGTTAGCATCCAAACAGCTGCATGACATTGATCTCCATTAAAGTATCTAAGTTTTACTGTCTCCAAATGAGCGTGAAAGTATTGCTACCATCCCACCAAAGCAAATGATGTTTGAAAGTTTTGCTTTTAATGTGTCTCTATTGTGCCAGGACAGGAGAAGCCAGCTCTGTTTGTGTGAGGACAGCGTAAGCGTCTGCCCATGAACACAGCTTAGGGACAGTCAGCACATACTGTAGGTGTGTATCCTACCTCGATTTACGCAGAGCTTCCTCATCTGGATCTTGCACTGAATTAGAGTCAATGAGAGAGAGAGAAAAAACATCACTGCGGAAAAGCACCTCGGTCCCCCGACAGGCGAAGCGGGATTTTAAGGAAGCGTCCTTTGTGATATTAAAGGAGTCGGGCAACAGGATATGGTCTCGAGGACAAGAGAGTGACATTCACTGAAACGATTCATCATCTATGAAGGAGTTACGAAGTTTAGATAGATAGATAGATAGATAGATAGATAGATAGATAGATTTTATAAAACCCATGTGGAACTTGGCTGCTTTTCACAAACATTCTCCAGAAGGCGATGGCGGGACTTACTGTACTCGGTGCCGGTGATGTGGGCCAGGACACGGAAGGACTTGGACTGCAGGTTAGCTGCACGACGGGCCCAGTCTGACAACTCGGACTCCTTCTCCTCGTTCTTGATCACGGCCTGGTAGACGGGGGACGCGCTGTCTACGAGGGGGTCTTTGACTGGGAGCGCGCTGCAATCACAAAGACAGTGACATCATCTTAGTGGCCCCTGTCTTCACCCCCCCCTCCCCAGTGGCTGGTTTTGGTGGCTTCCCTGATACTGGAAGGACACCTTCCCTGCCCTCACACCTGGAAGATGCATGGGAGCCAGTAATATCCCACTTAGTAGGTAAGGCTAGTGTCTATATCTGTGTGCTTATTCAGATTGGGGCACTGGGGTGGGGGGGGGGGGGTTGCAGGTACAGTAGCTTTTACACTCCTGTTACGTTCATTTTGGTCCCACGGCAGCACAGTGGCGTGCTGGTCCCCCGCACAGCCAGAGAGGGGGGGCTCTCTCTCTCTCTGCTTCAGCCATCGCATGTGCAAAGCACAAACACTTGCCGCACGGAAGCAGTCTGAAGGCGCACAAGCCAGCTCGAACCGAAAGCTAAGCTGGGTTCTGTTCAAGCTTGCTGGGAAAGCGGCCGGGCTGCGCAGCTCGGTCCTGCTCGCCCTCCGTCCCGTAAATCGGCAAGCAGTTACTCAGCAGCTGTCCTCCAGTCAGCCGATTATGTCACTCGTGCGACCATAGTTCAGCAGCGCTATCAGTCCTTTGCTATATTTATAATCCCCCTACTTCATGGTGTTCCTCTCCGGCCTTCAGGAGACATATCATCAACATCTTGTGTACAAAACAATCGTCTGGACGTCCCTGGAAGCTGTTTACATGGAGAAGAGTGGCTAAAATGCACGTGCAACTTACACACACAGTTAAGTGCACTGTCCCACCACCAGTTACTCCACAATGACAGAATCCCTGCAACTGAGATCGGTCTCCCAAGTTGAGGAGGATGCCTGTGTGCTCCTAGCGTCCTCTGGCAGCTGAGAGGGTCCATTCGCAAAGCCCAGACAATCCACCAGCAGGTTTGCACATTAATGTGTGAAACTGTGGCCAGGAGGATTGTGGATGGAATACGAATCGGTGGCTTGGTGCAAACAGACAGTTTTATACATGATATGGCTCTGCTCCTAGGGATTAAAGAAACGCCTTAGATGTACAAAAAGTTCTTTAAATTGTGGGTGCTCATAAAATGTCGACACCTTTATTTTGCTATCCGTACTCAAAATATTTTCTTGGAAACTGTCTTTCAAGGATGAGTTGAAACGGTTGAGTGAGAGAAACCCCTTAACCACTCTGTGACATTATCATCATGTCGTAGGAACACAGTATTTGATCTATGATGGACCAGAGATGGAAATATTAATGATAACCCTCACAGCAATCACACAGGCACTGAGCATAGACTAGTTAGGGGTCAAGGTTCAAGACCTCAGGAGAGGAGGGGAATAGTATGAAAAAAAACACGAAAATGAGAGAGATTTCAGACAGCTGGCATGTGATGAGACTATGAGCTGATGGACACAGACTTAACATATAAGATTACACAGCATCAAGAGGAATTGGAAAGATCTCATTTTGGGCCAACATCAGTTTATGGTTGAATCTGAGTGGTGGAGGAAGCATCTGAAAGGAGCACAGGAGGAAGTACTGAGAGAGAGAGAGTCGAGGACTGGTTCTGGCCTACAGCACGCTTACGGTTTACTTACGCCAAAGGAGAGGCGACAGCTGAGGAGTCTCCACTGTCACGTGACCAACCGGGGCAGGGCCATGACACGGATGGGGGGGGGGCAAGCAGCAGGGCAGGGTGAGATGGACGATACAATGAAGTTGGTTGGTGACGGTGTGAGAAAAGGGTGGGGGGAGGAGAAGGAAAAGTAGAGATATGAGCTTGAAACAGACAAGAATGCTGGGACCTGTACTGACGATTTCTCACCTGTTTGGGCCGAGAATTTCACCCCCCAAACAGGGCGCTGCTGGTTCCTACACGATCTTCTTCTGACCGTTGTTTATTGCATGTGTATCTACATGTATGCGTTCATACATGAATGCAAGCAGTCTGACTGCACACTCATGTATATTCCTACTTAATGACACTGAGGTGACATGGGCTCATGGGTTTTGGAAATGCTAGTGGAAAGAGGTCAAGTAGCAACAGAGAATCTCGCCAGTACACGGTGGAGCAAACCTGAGGTACCTTCTTCATTACCTCACATCACAACACGAGACCGCACAGGTCGTAGACAGGAACGTGTCAGGGATGTGTAAAAATGCCATGGCGTGTTCCCAGCTCCCAACCCGCACGCCCCGCAGTGCCTCGACCAACATCCAGAGGGTCACAGCTTCATGATAATGGGGACCAGTGATTGTAGGTGCTGGTCGTGAGGGATCTCAGAGAAAAAGTGCTGATTAGTTTGTCCCCAGCATTTGTCAAAGGTCCAAGCCACTGGTCACCTGCTATGAAGCTTGTCCTTCCTCAGCAGACACATTATACCCCCAGTTAGCTGGAATGTTCTCTCTTCCTGAAACACGACCCATTTGCAGGGTACGCAGATTGGCACTAGTCACACATGTAAAGTCCATCACGTCATTGAGCTCAACATGTCAAAACATTGAAATATCGACTGTAAGAACCAAGCAAGGTAATCAACAGTAGAAAGATCACAGTGAAACAGAAACCGCAGCAGCACATGGTCTGTCAGCTTTGTTCGACATGCAGAAGCTTGGTGCACTATTAGCCTGCCGTAGGCCAGCGAGGTCATGCGAACCAAGGGGGGGTGGGCGCGTGTCAGTGGGGCAGGTCGCGAGCCGCCTCACCTCATTTCATTGCCTCGAGCTTGGGCTTGGCCAGCGATGGCATCCATGATGGCATCCTGGGAGTACATGCTGATCGGGGTGTTGTACTGCGCATGGATGATGGTGGCTTTGCCACCGGGACCCTTGACTTCAATGGGCTTGTGGGTGGACAGGGCGGAATCCTTCAACACGCTGGGGTTGAAGCTAGGGATGTACTCCGTGCTATTAGAGGGTGGGGTTTTGTAGGGGAGAGAGGACAGGAACTGTGTCTGTCGGCTGCAAGAGGACACTGTTGGTCTGTTTTTACTGCGCTTTCTTGCTCGCATTCATTCTTCGCATTCATCGCATGCATTGTAAGACTGCAGTGTAAAATTTTGACATGAATTCATGGTAAGAGATCAGAGTTTTCTCCTCAGGCCTGAGGAAGACAAAATGTGTGTTTGAAAGAAACATGAAATTTAAACCCTAACCTTTTTTGCCTACATGTCAGTCTTACTGTAAAAATGCCATTTTATAGTAAAATTAGCTCTTTGAGGGACAATAACAATCAATAGTTCATTCATATATCACCTATTAATTCCAATCATCTATTGATCCATCTTCCCTACACTTATCCTGGACAGGGTTATGGTAATCATGAATTAATAATTTCAGTTAATAACAGCAGTCACTGGGGGATCCATTACTACCGGGGAAGTTGGATGAATTGAGAAGAAATACAGAGAAGTATTGCAAAGCCGGAACCTGTGTGCAGCACACTGTCAATCTGGTGCTGACATGCCAACAATGTCAGATTGTGTTAGTAGCTGAACAAGCACAAAAGATGCCGGCCCTCTGTGCACTGTTATTAAAAGGAATATTAAAAGGACTATTAAAAGGACTACTGATTTATTTCATCCTCATATATAATATGTTATCCAAAGTTTATAGGAATATTCATTACCAGAAACCCAAAATATTCAATTAAGGCTTATTTCTGTTTGTAAAAAAGTGGGCAAAAAAGTCAAACTGGCAGGTTTGCTTCAGGAAAAAGAAAGACGACAGGTAACAGACAAGCGTTATTAAATGGGACCCAAAATCTCGCACTGTGGGACAGCATGCTCAACCACTCAGCTGGGACTAACTTGGCAGCTGTGTTGGCAATGACCTGAGAGAGAGAGAGAGAGAGACAGAAAGAGAGAGAGAGAGACAGAGAGAGAGAGTTAATACTAAAAATCTATCAGGAGGTACCATATGAATTCAGTTCATTTTTTCATATACGACACAATTCCCCAGTACAAATACAAGAAACAGATGAACAGATCAGAAGATTCATTTTAGCTGACTGATTATGTGACAAAATCGAGGAGGCAATGAGCGTGGATGGATGGAATGGAGAAAGTTTACAGGCAAGGTGTTTAGGGGTAGCTAGAGTTCTTGGACGACGGGAACTCGATCCTCCACATTCCTTGGCCTTTTAGAGAAGCAGAAGAAGCAGGTGTCGCTGCGTTTATGTGAGGGGGAGGGTCTCTGCCCCCCAGCACCGAGAGGAGTCTGGTCTGCCCCACTGATTTAAGGTGGCCCCGCTTTACTCCATTACCCCAAACATTAAGAATCAGCATCTAGCTCTAAATCCAACTAACTATAAAAATTCATAAGTAGCCACTCAATTCTCCCTGAATCCTGCCACCTTTTCATAAATGCAGTTAGCGTTACCCCGGAAAGGCTATCTGCAGTGACAACCAGGCCTGGTTGTCTTACTGAAACTGGATCTGGCCAGTGTTCCCAGCAGGCAGGCTTAAAATGGTTATGTGGCAGGTATTGCTGGTAACACTCTTATCTTGGAGAAAGACCAGTGGTTCCCCCCCCCCCCACTGGAGAACTCCTAAATGATCGGGAGCAGGTCAGCGGGGATGTCAAGGCCTCTGACTTGGCATTTCGGACGTTTCATGGGGACACGGATAGGTGGAGACTGAATGCAGCACAGGCTCAGCATGCTAAAACTGCCATTGTGCAGATAGAGCCTCTCGGTGTCTAGCCAGTATGCCAGTGAATGGGAATTATCTTTAGATATCCTCTGATGTGCCACTAGAGGGAGCCAAAGTTTTGTCCAGCTGCAGTCAGAGAGGATGAGAATCACTGCCCTTAATGCAGCAAACGCTTGAGGCCTTTGCAATTCAGCTCATCACACAAAAGAACTACTATTATAAAGAGTCTTACACTGGACTGGAAAAATAGTCAGTCCCAGAGCTTAATGTGGAAAAAAACGTCTTGTGCTGATTTTGTACCATGTCTCTCTTGGTCATCAGCACCGTGTTACAACGACAGCCATGAAACACAGTCACCCGTCATGCCATCCAGGGTGTCCCTCAAACAGCCTCCAGACTTACTATTGGATATGTTGTTATGGAAGATCCATTCAGTCCCCGTAAACAATGTGTTCACATCAAATACCTAAAGAGGTTTTGGCACATCTCAGCCTCGATGGGGCAGCTGACTCTTGCAGCCCCTGGGCTAGTATTTACTGCTTTAGTAACACGGCCACAAAAAGAGAGATTCCAGCCACACTGCTGATACTTAATAACCATGTGATAATCGATGTCAAGATCAAGCCTACAGTACGTTTTAATGGAACAGTGAGAGTTAGGTGCCACTGTCGTGGCTCCATGCTGAGCTGTTTTAACACACTGAAATAAGCATTTCTGTTCTGTCATATTCTGATAGCTCTGTGTCTAGGACACTGCGCATGCAGCTAGAGCCCAGCAGGGGGCGCTCCTACCTTCTGGTGGGGTATGACCGGCATGGGGGAATCCATTCTCGGGGTGGCAGTAGGAACTGGAGCCGGGCGTCTTGATCTGCAAAAGGACGGGACACACGTCCGTCGCAGTCTTCCATAGCACGGCTGTGGAATCATGTCATATCTGCTAACCAGGTCAGGGAGACAGACAGCAAGTTTTACCACAGCTCTGCTGGTTTTTATTACTAAGCAGGCCAAACGGTCACCTTTTAATGGTGAACGAGTACAGTTGTAATTTGAAGAATTTGGCTGTATTAGAACTAAAAAAAAGACCTAAAAGATCTTCTTCTTGGCTAGACCAGGCATGAAAGCTCATAAGGTGTCTGGATGTGTTTTTCTGGCATATTTCGTTTCAGCTGCTGTTTACATTGTGGCGTCTGAGAGACTAACCGGCAACATACGTATACCTGTGTCAGCCAAACACTGCAGATGAGTTAAAAACAGCACGACATTCCCTTTATCGACATAGGGGTGCATTCCATTAGAAGGTGGGTAAGAAAAGAAAAAAGCAAATTAAAATAAATTATAATACACTGGTGAGATTTGGACAGCATCATCGAGGACGGAAAGCTGAGAGGCGATAAGCGGACGTGTATGTCAGTCTCTTCTTAGCCGGAAGGACCTTTAGGCTTCATTCAATACAATCATGGTATTGCCGCTTTCTGCTGACCCAGAAGAGAAGTGTGAACATTGACTTCCCATAATCCTCTCCGGTACGAACACGAGCAGAGAAGACAGTCCATTTACGGCTCCCTTCTTCTTGTTCTGTTAGGGAAAATTTAACAGAATCTATCCTGATGCTTCAAAATGGCTGCCGAGGGGGAGGATTCAAGCACGTTTTTTAGCTGCCGTCGGATTGTGGGAGTTATTGGACACGTGAAAGGATCCCTTGGGACAGATTATAGGATGTAAAAAGTTTGGATCCAATCCCCATGTATGTATCCCCATCTATCAAAATGTCAATAATATCTAGATTTAAGGGATTGTCCTGAGTGGACTTTATCACACAAAAACAATTATCTTAAAGGCTGGGAAACAGGAAGCCGGGCAGCTCTGAACCATAAACATGGTGATGACGGTATGCTTGCAACGTTTTATGTGTCTATGTCATTTTTGGACAAAAGTGTCTGTTAAATAAATGCTAATGTAACTGTGAATAATGTAAAAGTCACAGAATCAGTGCTGGCTGGTGAATGATGGTGAATGATAGTGAATGATAGTGAATGATAGTGAATGTCAAGCTGAAGTGGCGTCTCCTGGACAAAGCAAAGGGCAGCGCCGGCTATTCCCCATCATTTTAAGGGAGTGACTGATTGACGTCGTCTTGAAATTATCAGTAACCCTGAACCCATCTGTAGGGCAACATCCTTCAGTTCAAACTGGAGTCTTAAGTTCTGCATGAGTGCATGGCTGTAATGAGTTGTTTTCAGATCACATTTTTAAGAGGAATTGGGTTGAGTATGGAGCAGTATTTCTCTTGAAAAGCTGTCAGTCGGCGGCTCTGATGTGAGAGTGGAGGGGCTTTGAAGAGAATAAATAGCCGGGGAAGTTGGCTCCTGCAGGCTCAGGTCAAGGACTGCACAAGATCTTTCCATCAAGAAGAAAATCCTTACTGTAGATAGCTGGACAATTCACTTTCCCACCCTGATGTGCATATTTGCTATAGTTAAGTAGAATTCTCTCAGTCCTGCTTAAGTAAGATGGGTTAGCCAATACAATTTCCCAGAGGGAATATATGATGAAAGACTTGATGTTAATCACTTTACATTTGTTATAGAGATGTTAAAGGTAGCACCAACGCTTAGCGAGTGCACACTATGACGTGTCCATGGACTTATTCTTCTCTGTTTCTCTAGCTGCAATGGAACTGGGAACCATGCATTATCAAGCTCACCATACATGGCTGCACTCATCAATCGCAAATCTTTCATGGTTGACACAGATAGATTTCTCTGAGGTATAATATCAGCACCTACTCCACCTCTGGTCACATGGTCACAAGCCCTGTGATGGTGAATTGGTCTGACAGATAAGGCTTGGGTAACTGCAGGAAGAGGGAAGTTTTCGCGAAGCGTCTCTGATTATGCTCTGCAGTATCTCGCCACTACAATCTGAGAGGCGCACAAAAATGCAGCCACAGAATGCCAACCGCGAATGCAAGTGGGATATGAAGATATGTGTGAAATGCTGGATCCAGATCAGAGATACATACACTCATCTCACAGCATCAGCGTTACAAAACAAATTCATTACATTTAGGTTACATTTTCTGGGGGGTGGCGGGCGAATCTTTAGTTAAAAATGTACGCTAATGTGACATAAAGCAGCAATATGAAGAGGTGATGGACCGTGATAGACCGTTGCATGCTTAGGGCGCACGAGTGTGGGTGTGGCTACCTCTGCATGGTGAGTGACAGGTTCTTGGTGGCACATTTGATCTTGTTCTGCGCCTCCAGGTGGGTCAGGCCCTCAGTGCTCATGCCATCGATCGCCATGATGATGTCTCCCTGGGTCAGGTTACCCGATGCTGCCTTGCTCCCTGGTGTAATCTATGGGCAGAGGACGGGCACAGAACCGCTATGTGACTGTTTCAGAACCGCTACGCAACTTGTGGTGTAGAGGTTCTGCCCCATGGGGCTCTTTCATGTCAATATCCCGAAATCCACTCACTCAGCAGATCCCAGTCTGACACTTGTGCCCCCCCCCCCAAACAAAACTCTCTCTGCCTAGCATGTCTGCTGTCGACCCAAGGCAAATGTGTCGAGATCTTCTGAAAACCACAGCTTGGAGCAGGTTTGTCTACCTCTCCAACGGTCTGTCTGTGCCTCTCTGATCTTCAGCCTCAATAAGCTTTTGGACTACACTCCCGACCTGAAGCTGCGAGGTCTTCCATGACGTTCCTGCTCTGTCACATCAGATAGCCAGGTGACCTGGAAGTAATTTCCTACAGCTGCTAATTCATATGGTTGCGGGTCCACGCCTTTGAGGTTACTGATCAAACGCATGGAAACAATGTCCCATTGTTCTGCAGGTCCTCCTAAAGCTGCAGGTCCTTGGAAATCATCACATCACCATACTCTGATGATCGTCCTGCAAACCCAATTGGACTCCTTTGTGCCATTTTCAGAAAGTATAGCAGCTGTTATGAAAAAAAGGCTTATTGGCCGGCAACTGAAATACCGTCCTGCAGATGAGATAGCTAATGACCTCTTGGGGTGTTAAAAATAAAAGTCAATGTCGACATGCGCCTGCAATTGGCGTTTGACCCTTGGGTGACCTCAGACCCCCTCAAATCCACTAGCCCACCTGTTGCCGTTATTCAAACTTTAGGCCCCTCAGGAAATCCTTCATATATCCAAACTAATCTTTTTGTTTCCTCCAAACAGACTGCCTTTATATTATACCACAATTTTCAGTCTTCAGACATCCCATCTTGTTCTTCTGAGCCACACACAGGTGAGAGCAAAGGGTCAGTCATCTTGATGGTGACCCTGGTGTGGTTGGCTGAAGGATCCAGCAGTGATGCAGTTACACTTGTCAAGCACAGAATTCTAACAGCAATCTTCTGATCATATTCATTGTATTTGATGGGAGGAAACCAGAGATCACAGATGAAACCCTCACAATAAAGCCCCCCCCCCCCCCGCCCTCCCCGCACACAGAGGAAAGGGGGATTTGGACCCACAACCTTGGAGGTGTGAGACCACATTCTTTAATTATTGTCTGCTTAGGGTACCAGCTGGGGGCAGCGGTCAGTGTTTAATCACAGATAAAATCTTTTAATGTTAGAAATGGGAAACTACAATTGATCTGGAGGAAAACGGCATCAGTGTGACTCACAGACAACACGAATCAAATCTGGCAACCCTTTATGTAAATTTAATACACATGCTGTTAAACTTCATCTTCAGTTTATGCATAAAGATTCTCGCTTCCAGATGATAGGCTTTGTGCCCCACTGGCGGCATTTCAAAGTCCAATGACTGAACCCATCTCAGATTGAATCAGGCTGAATAGCACAGGGGACACAATTATGATGATGTAATTGTGCAGTACACCCAACTATCATTAAAAAATATATTGTTGCACACTGCCTTAGTTTATTTATGTAGTTGTGTGTTTTGAAGATGGAGTTTGAAGGTATAACAGTACAGCCCTTTGCAAGATCTGACCTTTTGGTAGAACTGTGAATTATACAAGCAGAAGTTCTCCTGCCTTTGTTTCCAAAGGCAGGCACATATTACGGACTTAATGCCCCAGGGTTTCTTAATTTCCAGTACATTTTCAATGACATATCCACCGTGACGCGATGCCTCAGGAATAGGTGCAGGAGTCCAATAACTGTAGCTGCCTCATAGTCCCGCTCCAAAACCTCCCGTGACAAATGCTGACAGATTGCGCCTGGCAGCCATCGATAGGCCCAAACACGGGCCAGGACTGTTTAAGCTGGAGATCTGCGTTCAGGAGAAAATCATCCAGCAAAATAGAGTCTGCATGTTGCTTCTGCACTCTCTGCCTGGCCAATGGCTGCCTCGAGGGTCCCGCCACCTCCCACTGGAGCTAGCACTGCGTCACCCCTCTTCTCCCCCAGCTGCCGATCACAGACCCTTTGTAACCCCTGCATATTTCCTAAATCAGTCACGCCCACCCAGGAAGTTTCACCTGTGCCTGAATCTCTCATGCCGCTTCATCCTTGCCCACCACATCAAACCTAAATTCCTTCCATCACCAGACACACATACTTGTTATTTTTCCCAAAGTAAACAGACACAATTCCTCTTAACTTCAATTTTCTTGTTATTCTGTTTGGCTGATCTTAACAGGAGACGTTACCTCAAACAACCAGAGTGCTCACTGAGCTTCTAAGCAAGTCTGCTCAAACTGGGGACACCTAGAGGACAGGAGGCCCAATCTTGTTCTCAGGCTTCAGACATTCTTCGATTTCCTGTTAATGATTTTCTCCAGTTCTAACGTACTTTGGAAGCTGCATGCAGTGTGGACTCTGGACCTAGGCTACATTTCTCCTTGGGGGGTCGGTGTGTAGCTCAGTGGGCTACACTGCTATACTTATGTTTGGAAGGTTATGGGTTCAGATCCCAAGGTCAGCAGAGTGATAAGCAAGGCCTTTATCCCCACAACTGGCTGCCCCTGTTTTCTCAATTGTGTATTACTTTGAAAAAAAAAATCTGCTAAATAAATAAAATGTAGACTGAGCATGCAAGGACACAGCCAATCATCAGCCCAGGGCAGCCAGCCAATCATCAGCCCAGGGCAGCCAGCTAATCATCAGCCCAGGGCAGCCAGCCAATCATCTGTCCCCAGGCAGCCCCTAAGCAGATTTTGGGATGTTTATTCACCTTTGAGACAGCACCCAAGGATCTTTCAATCATTCATGATTCTCTGTCCTCTGTGAAGGTTTTTTTTCTTTGAAATTGCTGCATTATGGAAAAGTTTGCAGTGACAAATGCCTTGGGGTTTGTGGAGCCACCTGCATACTGAGAAAGTGTCAGAGTAAAAAAACAAACCGTTAATGTGTGTTTGCAGTGCTACAGCTGGCTTGTGGCCAACAGCCCAGTGGGAGCTGGAATGGAGTCGAAGGTGACCTGCAGACAGGAAGGGTGTCATGTAATAAACACGCATCTTCCGGGTACAACCGCTGAAATCTCAGCATTCATTACATTTTCTGTCATACAGATATTTCAGTGGCTTGAGTTACCAAAACTTCAGCCACACGTTTGCTCATTTGTTTAATTTTTAAGGACTTGCCAGGATCAGAATCTTTCATTTGTTTAGTTTTTTCTGCATATAAAATAAACACCTAAGCTGGAACAGTGAAACCAATATTAGTGCCCCGAGATGTATTTCCTGTGAAACCTATGTCCAGAGTAATGGATGAGCGCTGAGTCAGCCTCTACTTCCTGTCACACTGCTGCCTCGTTTCCACCAATACAGAGCCGGTGCTGGTTCTGCTGCCGGGCTGGTTCTCGCTTGGTGCCTTTCGAGAACCTGCCCGTGTTTCCACTGGTTTCTAAAAAGAACGGAATGGAAATGTATGTGGAAGTGAGAGTAAAGTAGAGGTTCATTTGTATTCAATTTGATCTGTTTCGGATTTAGTTTTTCTAAGTTGCTGTACTGAAAAAAGGTTTTCAGAGATTGACTCATTGCATCCTTCCTCTATTGCCTGTGTCCACTTTTAAGGCTCCTGTCTGTGTGTGTAAGTGAATTTATCCGCTTACTGTTTTAATGCTGTTCTTTGAAGCATCGCACAGTAAAGTCTGCCAAGAAGCTGTCTGCCTCACGTTCTCTATCCCCCTTGAATGCCAGAATATTTTATTTATTCGACCTGTGACATGTTTATAATTTATTATTATATCTAGCCAGCAAATCGATAATTTTCCACAGAATACATAAAGAAATGATCGAACATTCTTTATCCAATAAGTGGTGATATTTGACAAAAATATATCAGTTATAGATTCTATTTTCTGGGTAATTGGATGGTTTGGACGCAATATCTCGTCCCACTTTCACTGACATTAGAGTTTCAAATTCTGAGACCAGCTTTTCTGTGGTGCCAGGAACAGTGTTTTTTCTGGCCCAAGAACAGTGTTTTTGCTGTGGAAACACATGGAACTAGTTCTGCATTGGGATGAAAGTCTGGCACCGGCTCTGGCACCTCATTGGTGGAAACGAGGCTTCGAGGTTGGAGGAGATCCAGGAAGTCCATCGATGTACTTGTGGTTGAGTGTAAGCTCTAACTGGAGAGCATAGTTTGGATAGTCTTCCGACCAGTTAGTGACTCACTGAGTCATCCAAAATCCGTCCGGGGCTCAATGAAGGTGGCATAATCCACCTCTGAATCTTCAGTTAGTGCCGATGCAATTTGTCTTGTTAGGAAGCTGAGATGGGTGTTAAAAAAATATGAAACGCCAAACGCGGATTGAGACCGTTAAGCAGTGAGTAAAACAATAAAATATCTTTTGAATAAAAGTGCACTGAATGAGAAAATGATGCTCATGGGGTCGGGAATGACATATGAGAGGATGGATCACCCAGAACTCTTCTGAGATCGGGCCAAGTTGTGGGGGGTGGGGTATCTGGAAGCCACCCCCCCAAGCAGTGCACGGCAAAGGTACACTGGCCTCCCTCCAGTGGCCACAGAGCCAATGGCGTGTTTACGGTGCCATCGTCATATCCATCAGTAGGACAGAGATGAGTGATTCACCTGTGGATTAACCACTTCATGGCAGAACAGACGGTCGGACCGGACGCCTTCTTGGACCCACTGCCACCAGATCTGTAGAGATTAATCTCCAGTTAACACTGCAACTGGTGTTCATTCAAGATAAAACTCACTAACACCGAAAGCCAAACAGGGAGATTAAGCTGGCCATGCTCTAATTGCCCAATTAAATAAATGGCTTAAGACTGCCCCCCCCCCCCTTGGGTAATTTCAAATTCAGCCTTAGATCCCCACCTTAAGACTTCAGTGCTATGTAATCAAAACCTTCATCTGCTGAAGGCAAACACTGATGCCTTTGTTCCTCCGCTTCGTCAGTGGTTATTAACCTTCCGCTGTGATATGTGGACACCCCCAGCTTGTCGTCTAACAGACATTCTGCTTTGCACATACATTGTTATTCAGTGGAGCAGAAAACCTGCTTATGGTTTCTGCCTGGCTTAAAGTCAGATATTCTCTGTTGTGCTTTGTACGGGTGAGTTTGGCCATCAGCTGATCTAGTGGAGACCAGGAGACCAAAATATGTTATCGGTTAACAAACCATCGTGGGACACTGTCTAGGTCGGGGGGGGGGGGCAATCTTATCCGCAAAGGGCCGGTGTGTATGCAGGTTTTTGCTGCAACTCCCTAATTACATTACTAATTAGAGGACTGATTGGCTGAAGAGTCCTCACACCTGGAATGGACAGCTGACCTACATGTTACCCCAAAAACCTGCACACACACTGGCCCTTTGCGGATAAGATTGCCCCCCCCCCGATCTAGGTTCACCTGTCATTTGAGTGAGTTTTTCAGTAAATAAGCATGTTTGATCATTATAATTATAACTGCACATGTGAAAAGAAACTATTTAAAGTGGAATTTCATTTACAGCATAATACAGAAAAAGTTAGCTTTAACTTGGGAGGGAACTTTGACACCAAACTACAGCTGCTGATTGGTTCAAAATGGATACGCCTCCCGTGGCCGCGCTGTCCTTCAGCAGCCAGCTAAAAACAGCTCACTGCGCACCTGGCAGCCGCTAACATGCGGCCGGCTTGGGAACACCGGGCTCAAATGCCAAAGCCTGCAGGAACGGGGCTAATATTAGTCATATATGTTAGCAGTCCATTCATTAAAAACCCTTTTTTTAGAGACGAGAGCAAGTCTAACACTAGCAACATATACTAGCAGCTAATCCGCTGGACCTGTGTTATTTTCTTGGAAAGAATATGACTCAAAATAGTGATGCAGACCAATTTTATAGCTAAAAGACCAGCGCTAATGTTAGCGACACTGGCTAATAACTAATTAAAAAGAATAACTGAAAACCAACTCATTGTTTGTAAGGGGAGGCTAGGACAGAGGCTATTACGCTATGGTATTTTAAACCATGAAGCAGGTGGTGGATATAAACAGTTTAGTTTGGCGGAAAAATAAAAACCAGCGCTATATGCTATGCCTCCTCCGCATACCTAAAGCTAGCATTGCAAGGCTCAGTGGCCATCTTTACGATCTGGACGTGCAACCGAGCCGCACTGTGAAAACGATGCTGTGTTCCTGGGCCAGTGTGACAGCGCCCCAGACCTTCTGATGCTTATGTCAGCTTGTATGGACCCTGGGCCCAACCCGCAATACCACCACTGGCCACTGGGGCTCAGTAGTTGGCCTCAATGAGGAGAAGCATCACTAAAGTCAATCACGGTTCCCTGCTGCCAAAAAGCTCCAAGTAACAGTATCAAGACCATGGCGCTGGTCTTTTAATTACATAAACTACACAAATCATTCAGCAGCTGGCGCATTGGTCAGGGTACTAGACTTGATAGAACAATCTTGGGTGAAGGACTCAGCAGAGAGCAGGGCCACTGAAATAACGGTTAAGGGACATTTCTAATGTGACTCTGATGTCTTTAGCAGGCAGCTATTCAGGTATATAAATGGGTCTCTGCTTCTGCCGGGCAGGGAGTAGTGATGCTATGTTCCAACATCTGATCAGGAGATTGTATGTCCTTTTCAGGTTGAGCCATGGGGTAAATGCATCGGCCCCACCCCCAGCGGACGTCAAAACTACTAGGCTGGGGGGTGGGGGCCACCATACCCGGCAAGTAAATGCCATCGTCGGTGGTCTGCTCCCTGACTGGGATACGGTGGTGACGTCATACGGCGAACATCCACACGACCGGCCCCGGATCGCCTTTCATCTCACCATAAACACCAGAACACGACCCCTAGTTATTTTCTCTTGGTTCCATTTCCATCTGGATATCAGCACCTGATGAGTTAATTTGTGATGAAGTAAACATGAAATGGGTCACCTGCAAAGGTCCTACCCCAGCGTAGCAGAAATACGTTTGATACTCATGCGCCGTGCTGTTTTCAGAGATACCGCATTTCTCAGCCTGCTAAGAATCTCCAACTTAAACAGTCACAACCTACTTGTTCTTTTTAAAAAATTAAACCCAAATCATTTCTGGTATGTATGGAAACTGGCAGTCGTGTACAGGCACTGCTGAGGGTTAGCTGGGGCTGGACTCCATTAGGGCTTCACACGTTTCCTGCTTGGACAATCAGCGTTTTATTATTCCCAAAGTCGGAAACAATAAAACATTAATGTTCATGTTTTTTGAGCTGCTACTAATTTTTCTATTTGATTTCTAATTCATATTTTAATGAACTCCATTGTCCCGTGTCTATTTTTTCCTGTGTGGTCGCAGTGATTCAGCTTAATATTTAAAAATTACTGAGTGAGGTTTGAAAGGATTTGTTAGACACAGTTAATTGGAAATGTGTCAGTTCTCTCAGGTGTCCTGCAGGGGGCCCTGTTCAAACTATGAAAAAATACCATTAAATACATAATATGAACTTTATGTACTTAATCCTCCATATAATTCATCTTTGTATCAGTTGAAGGGAATTTTCTTGCAACAATCTGTTTGCAAATTGGTTTTTATATTATTGTTTCAGCCTCTGAATCCAGCAGCTGATGTATCTTCGTGTGATGATTCCGCAACACGCATAAATGCAGACGTTCTCGCTATGTGTGCAGCTGTTTGTTCGTGCCTATTTGCAGGAAAATGCAATGATGAACAGCAGAACAGTGACAGTGACATCTCTGTCCTGCCTGGCCCATGTTCCTACACGCCTATCCAATTTATCCTTGTAAATTTCAGTAATTGACCTTTAAATTATAACTCTAGTGCACAAATCACACGAAGCCATCAAACCACTAACCACACCCACACGTGAGGTCTCTGAGCTTTTAGCACGTTGAAAGGACTAGGCCCTTAATTAAATGTCAGTCACAGTGGTACCATCATCTTACATAACCGTGCGCTTTTTGGCCTAACCCTAACTCTATCAGGTTCCTTCATTTGGACCATACCTCTATGTCTTAGTGATAGGTGCCATTTCATTTAGTTTGGACTGTACCACAATCTCATATCTTATTTAGTTTCAGTTTGGGATTTATACAAAACATTGGCTTGAAAGAGTGTCTTAAGTCTTTTTAGCCTTAGCTGTCATTCAGTCAGAAGTGTTGCAGAGGAGATACATTTTATGAGATCATTTCATGAAGGCTGATCATCGCCCGGGAAATGAATCTTTTCAGGCACTGCAACCATTGATCAATAATTTAACAATCTGGCCTGATTTGACCGGTGCGACATCACTGATCTGTCGTATGAATATTTCCAAATTGGCACTCAAGTTAAAAATGGCCACTGTGAAAAATGTATCTGTTTTGTTGCTGCTGTCTTTAATGTTTCAGACCTGTTTGTTTTGGTATTTCCATATCTTTTGCGAGAATCATGTGATTCAATTAAATGAATTGGATGAACTTTTTGAATCAAAGCATGAACAGCGACTCACATAAACCCAGCCAGCTCTCCTCAGGCTTCAGGCTAATTTCTGCTTTTTTTTGTGTGAAGGGTCCGGGTTATTAAGACCAGGCAACTATGCACTTCCAGCAAACCCACGGTCCTGCTGCACAGTCAGACAAGCTTAGGGTGCTTGTCTTTTTAAAGTCACCGGAGCAGCGCTTGACCAAATGGCCGCTGTTGTCGCAGTATTTCACGCGGCAGCAACCCGACGACCCACCGAGGGGCAGGTGTGCGGACGTGTTTGGGGCTCTTACCCGGGAGATGGTGAGGGGCATGTTGAAATCCTTGCCCCCCTGCAGGCGGAAGCCCCACGGGGCCGGTCCAGGGAGGGTCACGCTGTAATTGCTCATGTTCTCTCAAAAAAAAAAAAAAAAAAACCTTGACTCTTCGTAGGTTCTGCTCCCTGATCCAGGTTTCTTTCCGACCCTGATGAGGGGAGGAAAAGAGACAGAGGAATGGAGGAGTCACAGGAAGACGGGACGGGATACCTTGGGACACACAGTGAGAGGTACAAGGCGAGAGGGTAAACGCCAGCAACCTCCAAAATGCAGATTAGCTGAGGTTACAGACCAAAAATAAAAGAAATCAATGCCCTGACCCCCCCGTGCGGCCGTTCCCGAATCCTCTACATAATCACGCAAAATCAGACAGGTAAGACAGAAATGCATTAAAAGCCAAAAGAAGAGAGATCTTGCCTGATCGCCGGGCTGGAGGGACAGTCTAAGAATAGCCCCCCTGTTCAGAAAGCGATAGCACTGGAGACCTGGTGCTCCTTATATGGCCTGTAAGGGGATATCCAGTATGCCAAGCCTCCATGATTCACATAGCTAATATAGCCTCTTCTTAGGCTAACAGATTTTTCTATTCTAACTTCCCGAGGTACCAGCGAGCCCCTTGTCACACAGAGCCCAGGCAGATCTGAGAAAATGACCGGGAGGGGGGCGGGGTGTCACCCAGGTGGTCCCCCTCAGGACCTGGTGAAGCTCGTTTGTTGCCCAAGGTGAGTTTCACCACCAGCACAAAGAGCACAGGTTCTCCTTGGAGTGCAAGCAAGCTGATGCCCCTCAGAAGGTGCAGAAGGTAAAACCTGAAGCTGTGTCGCCCAGTGGGGTGACTGACCCTGGATTTCTCACCTGAGAGCGCCCTAGTGGTACCTTTCATTAATTACTGTTTCTGGATGTCTGTGCCAGTGGAAGCAGCGTAAGTGGTGAATGTCACGGGAAAGTTGATTCACTCGAGGTGGAATGCCCCCCCCCCCCCACA
>JAODUD010000041.1:2024863-2035468 GCA_026784285.1 Stomatorhinus walkeri | reverse complement strand
AGGAACCTCACAGCACACAGGGACTTCACAGCACACAGGGACCACACAGCACACAGGGACCTCACAGCACACAGGGACTTCACAGCACACAGGGACCACACAGCACACAGGAACCTCACAGCACACAGGGACTTCACAGCACACAGGGACCACACAGCACACAGGGACCTCACAGCACACAGGGATGCCCTCGGTACTCCATATTCCTGCAGGTAGTGCTGGGGCACATTTCCATGTGAGTTCATATGGACAAACGGTCATTCATTTGCTGATAAACTTTCCCTATAGCTGATGTAGCGCAATATGTGGCCGAGGAGGTCAGTTACGACTGCTGTCACTACTGAGCCACTGGGGAATTTATACCCTCAACACCCACTGCTCCAGGGACCATCTGATCCTGCTTTGTCCAAAAAAAAGCTTTATGCTACTTTAGATAAGTGTCTGCCAAACAAAAACGTAAATATCTTACAGCCCTTCGTATTTAAGTCATCTGGAAATAATTGACATTGTAAAATCACATTATTGTTGTTATCGGAGCTTATTGTTCATCTGCCCAGATGACAAATGAACCCGGGTGCAGCCTCATGACAACATGCAACAATTCCTCTGTCCTGGCAGCTGTCGAGCGAGTCGCAGGAGCTGCAATATTGCACACTCACGTCGTCCTCCACCTAGCAGCCTTTTACGGCTTGGTGCAGGACCCGCAACGGAATTGCAGACAGAACAGTGTGAAGCGATGCCGGGTAGGTTTTCAGTGAAACAAGCACGGAATCAAAAAAGGACTCCTTGGAGTTGTGCTTGTAGCTCCTGCTGGAGCAGTTCATAGTAACTTTATTGCAAAAATACAAGTTCCTTCTGCCAGCACAACATTTACAAACTGGGTTAAAGTGGAAATCCCTCAAAGCCCACTTACATTGTCAAGAAATCCATCCTTACACACTGGTCTCATATTTTAAAGGCCGATTGCTGCACATAGACATATGTACACAGTTTCGGAGTTGCAATTTTTGCAATGTTTGTTATGATAAAAAAAAATAATAATTATAAATCTGAATTATGTCATAAATTCATACATTTTCTTTATGATAAAGGTGCAACGATACTTCGGGAGCTGCTTGAAATTTCTTAAACTGTTATGAGTTACAAAAATAAACTGGAAAATGCAGGTGAAATCTCTCTCTTTGGTTCCATTGTAAAAGCTGGTTCCCAATCCGTTTTCTTGCACTTCAGACAATTAACATCCATAGTAGGAAACTAAGCTGGATTTTTTGTTTCAAATTATTTTCTTTTTTTTGTCAAATCCAAATATAAAACATTGTGAAATGAGTATTGAACAAACCCATGTCAATCGTGACCTCCGTGTCAGCTTTCTTTCAGATGTCACAGACATAGACCATGCCAATCTCTTTGCGTCACTTAGCTGTGACAGGAACATAACTCTTAATGACTTTGATGGAAATGACCTGGCCTGTATGTCAGATTAGACAGCTGGATCAATAGCACAGCTGGCTGGGTGCTGCGCAGGGCTTAAACCTAGGTTTTTTGATTTTTTTAACAGATAACCTCTGCATGGCCATAACTCGTAGACTATTATAAACCTTTCAATCGTAAAATATAATTCAGGATTAATTCCTAGTCCTCTGCAATCATTTCTTGTGAAATGCTGAATCTCAAGACATGCTAATACTGTCAATTCATCTCATTAAGTTGATTGCTCTGTACAAAGATGATAATTTCCTGAAGCCTCTTGTTACACGATGGAGTGTTTACCAATGACTTAAGTAATAAAATCATTATTACTTATTAAGCAATAGTATAAAGTCCTATTAGTAAAAATCAGCAAAGTAAATGGGCCTAATCGTGGCTTTCTATATTCACGTGTGTTACTCTTTCTCCCATAGGTTCTCGACCACGTTCTTTTTCTGTCCCTGGAGACGATTTCCGGGGAGTTTGTGTGTTACCGGAAACAATCCCCATGCCCCTATCTATGTTTTCGTGGTTTTCCAGACCTACCACGTCCTACCACGTGACGGCGAGCGCTCTGTGTTCCGTCGTACATTAACGACGCAGAAGCACCTGCAGCTCATTCTCACCCTTATTGGAAAAAAGCATAAGAAAAATGTGAGGAGCTTCTCATTGACCTGAGGGTTTCTCAGGGTAACGACACTGATTTCACTGTATAGTAGGAGAGGTTTCTGTTGTGCAACCACTCCTGTCGGTTTACCTACTGGATCCGGTTAATGTAACACCCCCCTCCCCTCCAGAAAAGGCTGCGTAACGATGAACTAATTTTAAGTACTTAATTTACTTCCCCAAATGTTGCAATAGCAAACGTAACCGATTTTAGTGTGTATTTTCAGCACCCGCTCAATAACATAGTCCACTCTTCAGTAAGTGAATTAAGCCATATATGTTTCTTTAGCTTTTAGAACTATATTATTTTCCAAGGGCACACCCGCACTTATTAGGCATATATAGTTTGTGAAAACTCAAAAGAGTGAAAATACTGAAAAAAATATACTTTTCATTCACCATACAGCAGCACGTTGATGCTGTTCTGTCCGAATACTGTTAAAAGGTCCTTTTGTAATTACTGATAGCATCAACTAAATAACATAAATGCATTTAATATGCTCTATGGTCCAATGGACCGACCCTTGCGGCTTCCCTGCTGCAAACAGCGTCCCGATTCGGGTCCCCGGGGGGGGGGAGTGCCTATCACACAGGCTGCTCAACAGCTTCTGCTGTGGTTTTGTCAGCCATGAATTACACAGAGTATAAGACAGTCTGCGGTACCAAAGAATCCACGTCCTCCCAGCGAGACCCGGCTGTAAGGCTGGCTAAAGTACGGGGGCTCACGTCCGTAAGGGGGCCGGAGCTGAATGGCTGTAGTGGGAAACAGCGGCAGCACGCACAAGTGAGGCTAAGAAAGCTCAGCAAGCTCAGGTTAGACCGAGGGCAGGAAATTCCCAGGCATTATGGGCCGGCTGCTGTCATTCCTTGGTTGAACTTTCCCCCATATTACTTGTATCGGCTAAAACTTAAGCCATTAGTTCACGATATAAACAACGTGCTTGATGTTAATCCTAAGCAGACAAAGGTTTAAGTTTCACTTTTTCATGATGAGAAAGATCTATCCAATATCAGGAATTCGGCCTTACAAGACGATACTGAGAACAAGGAAGGAGTCTTCAGAAAACACGCTGGATATCACTTCCTTCAAAAAAAAAAACAACTATTGCTAATTAATGAAGAACCCATGGGGTGAAAATCAGCACAGCCCCCCGCCATGATGCTGACGTTTCCCCGCCCTCGACACAGACGACGAGAGCAGCTTTATCAAAACGACCGACCCTAGACGACGACCTGATCGCCTAAGCATTTGAAGCGCGGTGTCAGATACATTACAGTACATACTGCCCTAATATCAAATGCATTATTACTAAATAGATTATACCATTTTCATATCAAATGTAAGGTGCAGTCATTTTAGTCTGAAACATAATTGAACATTTCGAATATCACTGATCACATATAAGTTATTTTCCTTGAATTAAAAAAAATATTTTTTTAATTTGATAGATACCTATAAAAATTCCTTGAGACTGCTTTTTGCTTTTGTGACATAAAAAATGTCAGTTCGCAACAACCTACAGACTTTCCTAATTTAAACAACAGACATCGAGATTTTAATCTTCAAAATAGCATATCTAATTATTGTTTTTGTTTCTGAGCATACAATTTTATCCAAACAACGTACATATCTTACAACTTATTTTACAGGTTACCCATTTTTAAAGTAGGATATTTTAACTTAAATAATTCATGATTCGTGTTTATTATTTTGTTCAAGAGTCCAACAGAGACTCTCGTCCTGGGCTTTAAACCTGCAGCAATTTGGGTGTAAGTCCAGCTCCTGCTACACTAACATGTCTGCTGGCTCATTTTTTCCTGTCACTCTCAATTTTCCATTGAACTAGTAAAGGAAAGGAAAAATGGACCACACTCAACCTTCGATGATGAGAGAGAACTGCTACAATCTCTTAAGAAAAACACATAAACCTGGTTAAAATTTAGAAAAGAAAAATGACATGGATAGGCTACTGTTTTGGCTCTGCTGGGTGGAGCTGATGTTTCTGCTGCAACATCTCGGCTCTTAAGCTGCTCACTGTGGATGCTCAGCTGCTGGGAGGTGGACATCTGTAGTGCCTGGCTCCTCTCCCTTGGACCAGAGGCACGCCCCACATGATTCCATGCTAACCAGAGCAGGGGCGGCGCGACATCACACAGGTCGTCCTACGGCCGAGGAGCCAATCAAGAGGCCCCTGCAGTCTCCTGTTCCCAGCAGCCACCTAAGCTTCCCTATAACTAGAAAGGGGCGGGAGACACGGCAGGGCCACCCAATAGGTTTGGGTGCTGTAGTAGGAAGAGGAGGGCTTTCAGCCAATAGGGTGAGAGCAAGTCCAGAAAACTCCATGGAACTGGCAGTAGTTGTGTGTGAGTCTCACGGGTTCGTGTTGGCACTGATCACAAGGCTGAGGGGGGGCCCAGAGACTGTCGGGGTGAGCTGCTGGTGGTGGAGGTGCAGTGCCCTGGGACGGGTCACGGGCCGTCTCTTTTTGTCTCCTTGGAGGGGGGGGGGGGCACATCGTCCGGTACTGCATGTGAAATAGATGGGGCGGGGTGGGGGGGTACTGGTCATAGTGCCGAGCAGATGGACAGGTGACACAGGCCACAGCATGCCAATCCCATCAAGCCGCTGCCTGCAGCAGGTCCCGGCAGCTGGGTGACAGCAGGAGAGCTGCAGTGACCAATGGGACGGGCGAGCCGGCATGCTACTGGCCCTCTACTGCGTCTCGTTCAGTGCGGCACGGTGGTGGACTTCACCGGAGAGAGCTTCACTCCAGTCAGGCAGAGCCAGAAACTCTTGGACCTCCTGGGAATCTCCTGCAAGAGAACGTGAGAGAGATCACAAGTGGACACGGAAAAGGCAGACCAGAAACAGAGCTTAAAAAGGCTAAAGAGAGGTAAGGGTCTGTGTAGATTAAAGTCACATGCAATTCATGGACATCCTTTTCTGAACAGTGAGACACTTTATATATCCACTAGATGGCAGCAGCCTGGCCTGGTTCCAGCGAATGTGCAAATGTGTTGGCAGTGAGTGATGCTACTTGGTACTGAGTCTGAATGGATCAGAGCAGCAGTTATGGTACAGAACCAATGGCAGTCATACGGGGGAACATATTCCAAGCCCCACATGTTAAACCCGTTCGCTACACTGTGATTATACATAGTGCATTACGCTGATTGTGTTGGCCACTTTGTCGCCTTGGTTCTACAGTCGGAAGCTAAGTTAAGAGCCCTTCCTGGAGTGAAGCACACATGCATAGCTGTGAGCATTAGGACTCAGTCATGCCGTAAGCGTGGATCACGCACCATGCTGCGGGACACTCTGAGGTCCTCCTGGCGTCTTCCGATGACCGTACTGCTCAAGCTGCGGGCAACGCGGCGCATGTTCTCCACACTGTACAGCTGCGTCTCGCCTCGTGCTACATCCTCCGCAGCAGAACCACGCTCCTCTCCCAGGTCGTCCATGCCACACGACTCCACTGGCTGTAGCTCTTGGTTATAAGTAGGAGTAAACTGGCAAGAAGACCAGAGACACTCAGCATGACCAACCCAGGTCAACCACACATATGAGTTCAGCTTTCAGAAAATGGCCCCCACCTGTCAAGCCACCTCCATTACTCTTCCAATGACTTGTACATTAGTTTCACATATCCCCCCTTGGCTTGCAAAACACACAAGGCATTATCTGTCATCTTGATGGCCTTCTTCTGATTATGGGCAGGTTGAGGTTCATACCCTGTGAGAGGAGACCAGTGAGGATCCACAGCCAAGGGCCTGGTACACACTCTTCTCTATCTCGGCGGTAGGGGTTTTGGAGCGCCCACCAGTGAGCTTCCCAGACAACTGTATCTCACCAGCTGCAGGAACTGAAAGACAAAAGAATAATAAATAATAATAATAATAATACCAGAGGAAGCAGACTTCACACCAATTCTGGGTATTTCCTTTCATCAACAAACCATGACTTTAATATTCTTAGTATCCCTGATGGACGATGATGCAGGAAGAACAAATGCACAAGAGGAGAAGTCGGTGAGTTGGTTACCTGATGTTACTCCAGATGGTGAAAATATGCTCTGCATGGGCTCCAGAGGGTGTGCAGTGTTCTCTCTGCTCGCCTGGTGGAGGACTTCCAGCTCCGTATCCGGTGAGGCAGTGACATCACGCCATGAGTTAGTGGCAGGCTGAATATTACCAGAAGCCTTGGAGCTTTCAGCCTGCGACTTTCCCTCTATGGAGGGATCTGGTGGATCAACCACTAGCTGAGCGGAAGGAGGACACCTAGGCCTGCTTGAACTGGAGTAAAACTGGCGGCTGGGTGAAGTGCAAAACGCCATAATAACACTGTCCGGACTGTCCAGGCTCCACGATGACCAGTACTGAACAGCAGTGGAAGGTGGCTGGAGGCAAGGGATGGTGCAGGGAGGAGCGGGGGAGTCAATTGGAGGAGGGGTCTGCACTGGATGTTGAGTGGGAGACCTTGGATAATCACAGCCCTTCCTCTCTGTAGAGGGCTCTACCGGTGATGCTGCTAGAGTCTGTGGAAACCCCAGCTTATTAGCTGAGCTTTGCTCAGGGATTTTCACTGAGCTCTGGTACGGCAAAGCCACAGTGGCGGGGAGCGGTTGGGGCTGCAGCTGGGAGCCTTGGGTACAGCCCTCCCTCTCACTTCCGGGGGCCCTCCAGAAGTCCAGGGGCAGCAAGGTTAAGTTGCGGCACTGATGGACAGACTCTACTTGTTGACCTGCGGATGGATTTATGCTGGAGGCCTCAGACCCGTCCCGGCGGTTTGCATGGTCCTGCCCTTCTCTTCTCATCTCCTGCTCTCCCAGCTCTGAACAGGCGGGCAGATTCTCTGAGGGCTCTCCGCTGGGGCCCTTGCTCTGTCCCACAAGTTGGGGGGAGCAGGGAGATGGGTGGCTCAAGGGTCCAGGGTGTAAGTTTCTAGAATGGGAGAAGGGTTGACTAGGGAGAGGAGCGGGCGGGGCCAGAGGTGCATCCTGGTCTGCATCCCAGTCCTCTTCCTGATGTGTTGTCAGCAGTATTTTGATCGTGCCAGGCTGTTCACTGAAAGGGTTAAGATGGGGTTGGGACGGGGATTGGGAAACGGGAACAGGGTTCAGGAAAACGAAGAAGGCAGGTCAACGAATGTCATCTGATGAGTAAACAAAAGGCACCATCAAGTTTAAAAGAGGACTCTGGTCAAAGTCTCTTGCTTTGTTATTCTGAACTACATGCCTAAGAATTTCCGACTCTGTTCTA
Source organism: Stomatorhinus walkeri (assembly GCA_026784285.1). NCBI lineage: Eukaryota > Metazoa > Chordata > Actinopteri > Osteoglossiformes > Mormyridae > Stomatorhinus > Stomatorhinus walkeri. The sequence continues at coordinate 2,028,076 of JAODUD010000041.1, read as the reverse complement.
GGGCATGGCATCGCCCAACACCAAGCGCCTCTTTTGTACCTTTGTAGCTGCTGTGGTGTTCATCGTGCTGAAAGTCAAGGAGCGAAAGCTGGATGGTGGAGGAAGTATCTTCAGAAAACACTCTTGACACATGGAAATACATATAAAACCACACATGCGCTTCTTTTGTGAAAGAGGACGATGCAGGACACGTCAAAGTGTGTCCAGTCAATCCAAAAGGGTTCTGTTGACTATCTGTGCTCATTCTTCTTTTCAGAGTCAGTCCAGCACAGGGAAACATTTGATATATCCTACCACAAATCTCACTGCATGCATTTTTATTAAAGATCTCCTTCACCCTAGATGAGGTACTGTACCAAGACCAGATCTATGGCTGCCAGATATCTTATAGCTGAAGATGCTACAGACCCTAAGCGTGGTGACACACACCCATTTAAGACCCATGGGCATATGAGCATTGATCTACTGGTGAAAGTCTTCAGCAAAACTGACTATTGGGGCTTTTGCTGTCAAAGAGCAAAGATAAGGAGATTTCAGTCTGGGGTTGAATAGTAAGAAATGTCCCGTGGGACTCCAGTGAACAGTTGGTTCTACACCTTGTTTCACCATCCCTACTACTTCACAATCCCTACTACTTCACCATCCCTACTACTCCACTATTCCTACTAAGACCTCTGGAGACAGAGCCCGGGACTGAGTTAGATCAGCTAAGGAAGCTTGGAGGATTTAGCGTAATGCTCAGTTTAGTACGGAAGGGCAAGAACCGGGGAAAATTCCCCCCTCCCCCAGTGAGAATAGTCATAGTGCTGACTTGGGTGAAATTCAAAGACTACTCACCACTCAAAATTATTCCAAGACATTCATGAGGATTTTTTTCCCCCTTATCTAAGCTCGTCTGTAAGGTGTGCATCAACTTTTGGCTGGTGTTATTCATTTCAGAGACCACTACCTATATTAATTAGTTCACGTTTGGGGAGTTCATACAGAAGTTTACTGATGTTGGAGACCTGATTAATGAATCCCTATCCATGTCTTCCGCTCCGCCCCTGTACTACATTGTTCAGTAATTGTGTATGTTTCAGGGCAGCCTGGGCAATAAATCATACCAGCACATAAATGGATGCTGAAAAGCAACAGCGCATAGACGGGTTAGTGTGGCTCTCCCGGAGTTCCACTGTAACTGCTGCCGTTTGCTCTTTAAGGCTGCAGCCTCACGTCTGCAGTTTGCTGCGGAAACATCACTGGAAGCTACAGCAGGAAGTCCCTAAGGCAGCCAAAAGGAACACCAAGGCGGGGAAGGCGATTTCTCCATTTAAAAACATCGTTGAAAGCTGACGTTCAGTTCGCCACTCCGAATAATGATGTTATCGTGATGGTACCTTTCTTCGATGGTGACAGCGATACCAGAATATGGAACCCACCTGTGTTCACTCACTTTTAAAGGTACCTTACATATTTGTCAGGCAAACACCTTAAAGTCCAATGTGACTTAGAGTTTATTCCATCAACAGAACAGAAAGTGGAGTTTACTTAAAGGCAGCTGGTGTAATGTACTGTAGCGGACACAAACTGCGCATGAGTGAAACCAGCATAAAACAAACACAGCTCTGACCTTGAAGATGCACCTCGGCTTTGAAATGACTGAAAATAAAAACAATTTCTGAGTGTTTGCTGGTGGTGGTTTTCTTTAGTGATGTTCCAGAACCTGCCTTCTGCTCGACATAAGACTGAGTGTATGACGGACAGCCCATGGAGCTTTGAGCTTACCCGTGATTATCACACAGGGTCAGATCAAAGAAATGATAAGATCCACCTCACATGGGACAGAAATTGACACACACTTTGACCAACAACCCACAGGCGCACAGACCAATTTATGCCTTCGATTTAGCTGAAAAACAAGGCGAGACGAGAGCAGAGTTCGGGTGACATTCAGTCCAAATTCCAAGATGACGTCCTACTCGATGTGTTTGCGAGAGAACCTCAGAACACAGTAAAATGTCACTAGGACCCCCTCACCCTCTCAAGAAGTGAAGAACTGAGAGTAATGAAATGGGGCTCAAATTCCAACCAAAAAAAATCGAAAAAGGTCAATAGTGAATTTGTGACAGGCACTGCGCGGGACACACACAGGAGACAGTTCTGGTACCTGGGAGGCCCCTGCGGCTGCGACTGCGGCTGCTCCTGCTCCAGCGGCTGCATGCGCTGCTGTAGGCCCCGCGCTCTCCTCATGCACTTTTGCAGCTTCTTATCGGCAGCCATTGTCCTGCTATGAGTGTTAGCACTGCCCTCATGCATGGTAAGTCTTAGTTTAGCTAAAGGAAAACAACGGAAAAAACAACAGGACAAAAGAAGGGGAAGCAAAGAAAGGGAAGCGGAAAAAAATAACGCAGGAAACAAAAGAGGCAGGTTATGAGGGGCATGCGTACTGTTTGCTTGTTACCCAAAACAAAAACAAAAGGTTGAGACAACGTCATGGGAGGGGGCGGGACTGAGGACTAGATAGGGCTCCGTCTCATGGCTCACAAGCCGAGACAGTTTGACGTTATCTTAGTCAGCAATATATGCCTGCATCCTCCTTAGTAAAAAAACACACGTTTATGATCACCACACAAATATCAGGAGGGACTGGTTCAGGCATAGTTCATTCCATTTAAGAATAAAATTGGAGCAGCTGAAAACTATTCAACTGGGAAGTTAACTGTTTGACGTTTTCTCAAAACAGCAGCAGACAGAAGTTTAGATGCTCATTTGAATCGTGAGGGGGGGGAAATCTCTGTTAAGTTGTTTCTGATGGGTGTTAAAAAGCATTAAAAATGTCTTCGGCACACTATGAGAGAGTGAAGGGACTTGTGCTGAAGACGTTTTTAAATTAAATGGTAAACAGAAGAATCTTCAACATCAAACTACACAAAAAAAAGATCCAGGGTAAGAATCTCCTCAGGATGTAAATAAAGAGACAGACCAACAGACTGACGTTCAGACAGACAAATACATAAAGCATTAAGACAGTGTTTCCCAATCCGCTCCTCGGGGATCCACAGTCAGTCCATGTTTTTGCTCCCTGCCAGACAGTCCATGTTTTTGCTCCCTCCAATCTCCCTGTCAGACAGTCCATGTTTTTGCTCCCTCCAATCTCCCTGCCAGACAGCCCATGTTTTTGCTCCCTCCAAGCTCCCTGCCAGACAGTCCATGTTTTTGCTCCCTCCAAGC
>JAODUD010000041.1:1975153-1986406 GCA_026784285.1 Stomatorhinus walkeri | reverse complement strand
GAAGAGGATGCTGTGATGGAGGTAACCAGCCGCCAGAAGAGGATGCTGTGATGGAGGTAACCAGCCGCCGGAAGAGGCTGCTGTGATGGAGGTAACCAGCCGCCGGAAGCGAAGCCAGTACACACTAAGAGCTCGAGGCGTCGTGCACACCACACTCCGACAACCACATTCGCCCCGGTACTCCAGGGGGCGCCCCACTAATGGAGCATCACGCTTCCGGCACGTCTTCTCTGTCTGTGCTGATGGAAGGCTCATTAGACGGCGGCCCAGAGCTGGCCTTGTGTGGATGCTAGGAGTCGGAACGGCTGAACTGTAGCCTTTGCTGCCGCTGGGTCCCTTTCTAATGCCTTCCTGCTCTTGTAAACATGCCACATTGCAGACCTACTTTTCTTTATTCATCTGGAGCTTTTCTCAAAAGCAAATTCACGGATCAGTGCGAGCATCAGCACACCCATAACCAATAAGGACTGTTTTAGGCACAGAGATATTACAGCACAATAGGCGGTACACGTAGAGCAACAAAAGCTAATGACACACATACATTCATAGGGGGAAAATGGGAAAGAGAGCCAGCTTCCTTAATATATTCAGAGCACAGCAAGGGGCTGAGCAGCACCGGGAAGAGATGCATTCTGGGTACTTTCCCTAAGAGCGGAAAGCGATGGACCGAATTTGTCTCACAGTCATTCAGGTTCCTGTGAATGCATGAACAGAAAAAATCCACCGTGTTTCCACAATGCAAACTGGCCTGTTCTCACGACCCCCCCCTCTAAAAACCAAAACCACAAACCGCAATTACTGCAGCTTGTTTGGGGGTGGGGGGTGTGATCTACCAGATCTATTAATGCTGCACCGTCTGGGGCCGTGGCAATAGGAGAGGAGGAGGACTGACCTCCTGCTGACCCTCCCCAGCCTTCCTCACCCACTCCTTCTGACGCCTTGAATCGTACGACGTTGCCTAACCTGCCAAATCAACTCTTTGTAAACAGGCTTGAGACTCCTGGCCAGAATACTGCCTCAGAACTATTACCAAGAAAATTAGCCTTCAAAGACTCAAGCTCAACAAAACAGCCTGAAGTAATACTAACACCTGAGATTCTCAGAGGTGGACATTTCAGGTCCAGAAAGTAAAAATCCAAACCAGGATTTTGTTTCAACCATCCAGTTGAGTGCAATGTGATTGTGACTCTTTATAGTTGGTTGAAACAAAATCCTGGTTTGGATTTTTACTTTCTGGACCTGAAATGTCCGCCTCTGGAGATCCTTTTACCTGACTGTAACGTAGCCCTAATCCGAAAGCACCTCAGAGGTGTCTGTACCTCCCTGCTTAAGACAGATGGGCCTTCAACTAGTTCTGGAACAATGCAGTAAATTCCAATCTGAGGCACTCTTTTGTACCTCCATTAGGAGAACCAGATCCTCACATCAGGGTGGTGCGCCTTCTCACATGCGCATCTCCGTCTCCAGTGGGGGGAGGGTGGACAGGTGAGCCAGGTGGCCTTGGGGAACGTGAGCGATTTGCGTGTCTCAGAGCTGCCCCTGCCGCCAGAGACAAAGATTTGCCCGGGTTAAGCAGCCTGGAGACTGCTTTTAATGTCCCTCACGATGTTGCAGGCGCTAGCGGTGATCTTCAGCCGTCAACAGGCACCAAAACTTCTCCCGCCCCTCTGGGCGAGACATCGTCGATGTCTGCCAGAGAGGACACCTGAAATAAAACTCCCCATCTGCTCCTTGTGTTTTGAAGTTTTGCTTCCTAGAAAAACAAAATAAAGGGGCAGGTCTATGAAAGTGATGACTTTCTGCATAAATATAACACCCTGCCATGCTCTCCTCTCCCCATGACATCTAGGGGACAATGGCAGCTTCATATCGCTCATGCCAAACTCTCTCCAAAGGCAGCCCAGGTCACACATTATGTGCCCTTTCTGAAGCACATATTAGCTGAGGTTAACCAGAAGGAACTACAAGACAAGGATACAAGGATGGATAAGGAAGGGGAAGAGGGGCTGGCAGCAAGAGGCACCGAGTCACCACATCCCCTCTGACACAGTAGCAGACATGGCAGACCCATCAGTGACCATGTCACTTCCTGTCTGTCTGCCGCCAGCCTATCGTCTATATGTTTAACACTTAATTATTCCAACATGGTATAAACATGTCCTGCATCGTGGTCACTGTAGTATACTTGCACTATGCTCACATACTGCACCAATCCAATGTGGTATCCTCACGTCCTGTGTCACAATCACTGTAGTATACATATCGCACTATGCTCACACACTGCACCAACCCAATGTGGCATACTGTCATCCTGCATCAAAATCACTGTAGTATACTTATTGCACTATCCTGACACATTGCACCAATACAATGTGGTATACTCCTGTCCTGCATCCCAATTACTGTAATATATGCACTGCACTATGCTTACACACTGCACCAACCCAATGAGGTATACTCCTGTCCTGCGTCACAGTAACTGTAGTATACTTGATCTCACACACTGCATCATTCCCGATCTCACAGAAGCACTGAGCAGTGCTTTAGCCAGTCACAACGGCACATTAAAATGATGATCACACATCTGTGATCCCCAGGCTCATTTACAGTGTCACCAAGCATAAGCTGCAACCTACGAAGAAGACACCCACCCACATGCACGCGGAGAAAATCTGCTGCTCTCATTTTTGACTGACGTTCCGTTGCTCCTAAAATAGCTTTACAATCACATTGCGTAAGAGGCAGAGTCTGCAGAAAATAACAAACCGCGGCAGAGGGCTGACCTGACTGATTCATCCTCACCATCCGATAGCAGCTGCTTCCTCGTGGGGGAGTAGGCTCACAGGCAGGTTCCCAGGCTTCTCTGGACAAGCCGTACCTGCGCCGCCTCTTTCCCAAGCCGACCATGAGACAGCGAACAACAGCCACAAACAAACAGGAAACGGCTGCAGGATTCCTGACATCAAAGCCTCGATGTCATACGTTATGCCTGAGAGAAGCTTCACACTTCATCACCCAGATGTAATTATCACATTAAAAGCCGTCATTTAAAAGGCAGAAGGAAAAGTGAACGGCTCCTGGTAATAATCTTACTGAAGGTTCACAAACATCACTTTCCTAGGAACATCTATAGCCAGATTGAAAGAAATGACTTTATGTGCCTGTCAAAGTCTGGAATTTATCACTTAATATCAAGACATTCACTTTGGACAAGGTGGAGAAATTATGTTGAGAAATAATGATGATGATGGCAGGAATGATGAAGATTGTGATGGTGATGACATCTTTTTGATCAATGCTGATTGGCTTGGACAGCTACCAGTCTGCATCAGAGTGACATCGTCTTTTAACAACCATAACAACCTTTTTCATCATACATGCAGATTAATACTTTTAATCAGGTTTCCCCAATTCTGCAACAGATTATCCTGCCCAAACTCACTAAACCTGGCTAGTGGTGAGTGTTTCAGCAGAGGAATCTGCAAACTGTGTTGCAGACTGGCCATCCAAGACCAGAACTGGGGAACCTGCTTTAAAGGTATGAGCTTCAGGGAAGCGATCTCGAGCACAAGGTACTGCTGAAGTCCCTTCAATCTCGGCAGCAGGGGTTTGATTCATCAGTCAAACTGCTCTGGACCCAGGGCCCCACTGTAGCAAGCCTGCCACCTGCACAAACTTTGGGCCATTTTACGGACTGCATGCTTCCTGGTGGTACCATTGCACACCGCTGATGCAGGACAAAGGATGACGAAGATAGACTGTGCAACCTCAATACCTCCCAATCACACGCGCTGTAATGCTACGGCAGCAAAACAGTCACCGTATAATGAAGACTTCTGTACTCCTGTATACACCTCATAAATATGGATGTAGACATATGTAACCATACAACGTATATCTATTCCTGCGTAATATATATAATAAATATGTCACATACGCGAATGCCTAGACAAATAGTTGGTCAGTTATCAACAAGTCCAGCGATAAATTATTAATTGCAGATTACTAAATCCCTTTCCTCAATTATATAATTAAATATATATGCGTTTTCTGGCTCAGCCGGGGGAGCTCAGCCTGGCTCCACGCTGCCGGATGCTCCCCTGCGCCTGTCCAGACACGCACGGGTCCCGCATCCCGAGCCCGGGCGTAAACGCACTGTTAATGTGATGCTCGGACGGCGCCGATGCATGGTGCACGGAGCTCAGCCGATCCGCACCGGAGTCTCTGTCACCTGCGCCGGTGACAATAATAGAGTCTGGGACCAAGTGTACTCACCCGCGGCTCTGATCCAAGTCCACCGTGGTACCCTGTCTGCAAGAGACTCGAGTTAAGTCTCAGCTCCAAAAACCCTCCACCACCGCCAGCGCCACCCAGCGCTGCAGCGAAGGCAACCAGTTATCGCGATACTTCACCCTGAGCCCCCCCCTCCCGCATGAATCGCTGTTTTTCTCTTGAGCTATTTAAACTGCAGCGTTTTACAAGTCTTGCGAATCGGTGCCATCTACTGGAAAGGCTGGAACATCCATACTCCGCGCAACTCAGTATGCGACACCAACATATTACTAAGATGCCTGTTATAGTCAAGTAAAATAAACACGTTTTATGTATCATGCGCATTTTGCCGGATATATTAAATGTACGGCATAGGTTTTCCATTAAGTGGAAGTTAGTTTAAATTGGATTTAGATTACGTTCATTTTCCTCTCTGTGAGTCAGTTGTATTCCCACCGTCACTGTAAAGCTAAGAGCCGGCATTAGGCTCTGTGTGACAGGCGTAGGTCCTGGTGAGATTCCAGCCATGATGCCAGCCGCAACAACCTTCACCACCCTCATCTTCGTCTTGGCCAAAGCCTTTTAACAAGGCTCGTAGGATTGGGCAGTATTCTATTAATATTGGCTGATATCATTTGTAATATCCCACTGTGACAGTGACCGGTAATGTGTGGGGAAAGGGAAGGACGTACCGAGCCGTTCGGGATCCCCATTGGGGAGCAAACAAGACCTAGATGATCTTTAAGTCACCCGACTCTGCGTGGTTCAGAGGAAGTGTGCTGTTTATGATCCTGGGCGGTTTGACGCGATTGTCAGGCTTGTTGGAGAACCCCCAAACTCCTGGATCTCCTTCACCAGGCTGACAGAATGGTTACTGGTCCCATACACTCGCCACATGGACGGAAAGCAGCGTTTTTCCTATGGCGACCTAATACCAGTCCCGTATCATACATCTGTCCGTCTAGCAGGGAGATCTTCCTACCTACAGGTAAAGTCAGTGCTTTGCACGTGTCCTGACAAACAGTAAGGGATCCCTCACTTGCTCCCCCTGCTGGCCGACATTCACAGTCAAACAACTGACCCATTCCAATTCTGCATGGATATCGTTGGTTTTCCCAGGAATATTTCCATCCATCCTTCTTACAACCAGATGCACAGCACAGGGAGCGTGCGACGGCAAAGAGCAGGCGGTGAATGCCAGTTTTTTACTATTCACACTGTGGGGCATTTAGAAACACCAAGAAAATGTAATTAGATGTAATAAATATATGGCCACCTGGTCATTTATAGACTCCATTATCTAATCAGGCAACAGTTTATCTAGTCGACTCTCCACTCGTGAACTTTAGGCTTCAAAAATGACCTTTCCCATGTTAAGGGTCGACTCTTTAAAAAATATTCTCAACACTCTACGTTGCAGCTTCTGGAAGCACAATCCGCCGGCGAGCTCTTTCGTCAGCTGCTTCCGGCCCCCCCGCCGACACCCTGACGTCACCTCTTCCTGTTCCCAAGCCGCCGACGGGTGGTTCGGTGACCTTGTCATGTGTGCGGTCTCTCAGTGAGGCACGGCACTGATGTGGGCACCGGGGCTTTCAGACACACCAGCACTGGTATGGATGCTTCTTCTGAACATCTACCAAACAGAAGAACCTAAATAGCGCGTGGGAAGAGAGCGCAGCTCTTGGCACACGCTGCTGATTTCGTTGATGCAGCTGAGCCTATTTTGAATGCAGACGCTGAAGCAGATCGCCTCACATATAATGCGCAGGGCTATTCCACAGCAGAACATGGACTGCTTAGATGTTGAGGCCTCTGACCAACGTCTGCTCCTGTTCTTTTTCATCTATTTCCGTCCCGTCTCTGTCATTTCTTTTAGGGGCGTGTATTTTCGCAGCCTGCCGGCGTCACACCGAGCTTCCTCCTGTCCCCATATCTTCATTACGGCTAAGTTCCACACCTCTGGGCCATTTTTGCCTGCCCCCGTATTTAACACGCCCACCCTTTTCCACACTCCGAACCTCAGTATATGCTCTTATTGTAAGGCACCAAACAAATCTGTGAAATTACTTGTATTAAAAGTCAAATACTGACCAAGAGAATAAAACCATGTGTCTCATAGTATGAATACAAGTTCTCGATTGTTTATTAAATGTGACTTTGAGTACAGCTCTTGTTTGCCCTGGCTGTCGATACCAGGCAGTGTTTTGGACATCAGGAGCTGGTATGCATGTGAATGGGAGGGGTGCCAAGGACGTTTCTCAGGGTCGTGTGAGATTGCCACGGTGACGGCTGCAGTCCCGGCTGCACTTTCTGCTGTTCTGGTTGCGGCATCACCGGGGATCTGATCATGTGACTGCCCCCCTCCAAACCCCCCACTGCTGCTCTCCAAAGGCTGCAGTACGACACACGCTCACATGCGCGCACAGGCGAGCCGGTTTGTACGACACTGCGGATGACACTTGCCGTCGCATTCGCTAAATTTAGACATCTTGCGACGCAATAAAACGTGCTGTAAAGTGCATGGCTTGTATCTGATGCCTCAGCTTTTGTTGTATTCGTGCCAGTTCACAGATATTTCACTTTGTGGGTGTTTTTATTGATTCAGTTTATTTTGAAATGCACGCATAGATTTCACGTGCCCCCTTCTTCGCAGTCTGGAAGGGCGGCGATGTTTGCAGAAGTGCCAGTTGCATCTGTGTCATGCTGCTGGGAATGATCTGAATGCAAAGGAGCTTTACTGTGGGAAATACATTTACATGCGGAGTCGCAGCTTGGAGTGTCGACAAATTACAGGAGACAAAACTGGGCCTTGCTGCTTTCATCTCTTTGTAACTGTTGACCGAGTGACAGAGGATGCAAAGGATGCAGTGAGCTGTTATAATCTGGTGTGATTGCTAAGCGCTATGTCGCCAGATGTAGCAAGTACCTGCCTACTATGAGAGCAACAGGATTTAGTCCCTGAGAAATAAGGTCTGTGTAAGAGCTGTGTATCTTCTGTAACAGCCATGAAGCAGAGTTAGGGGCGTGTCTGCAGTGTGACAGCTGAGGACCTGGTGTAAGAGCAGGAATGAAGATATACGTGCGGAAAACCCCAACAAGAGAAAGAGAAAAGTCAAAACAGCTGGACAGCTTTGTCTTTGCTGTTATTTTTCAGGCCATTCTAACAGGCTCTATCATGGACGTGGCGGTGAAGCCGCAGATCTGAGGAGTAGCAGCATAAGTACGCGAGTGTCCTGTGACCAGGGACCTGAGGCATAAAGAATGGAAGGCAAGGCTCTATGCTGGGTGTCTGATGGTGTTACTGGTCGCTCCATCATTTCCTTTAAGGAAATAATACATTTTATGTATCTTATCTTATCATGAGGAATGGCGACAGTGTCGCCATGACGACGAAAAGCCTCGGGGGGGTGGCGCGCCTGAGAGCCCACGGGTGCTTCCGCCAGTCAGCTACAACGTAAGGAGAGACGCAGGAGTCCCTGACAAAGGTTAGCATGAGCGCATGCATGAACTATAACACAGCAGGTCGTCCGGGATAAAGGAATCAGCTGAGAAAACAGCACGATTGTCTCTGTGGGTGATACATTTAATTCATGTATGATATTCATTAAATAAAATGTTTTATTGGTGCGAAATTAAACACTCATCATTGCATCGCTCAGCCAGGGGGACCCCAGGGGCCCTCAGAGGTCCTCGGTCTCCACATCGAAGGGCCCGGCATCCATCTCCACGTGGATGCGGCTGGGCTCCCCGCGGAAGACCCAGCCCATGGGGGTGCGGTTAAAGGAGGGCCGCAGGCTCACATCTCGCACCGGGGCCAGCAGCTCGAGCTCCTCTGAGGCCAGCGCGGTCTCGGGGGGTTGGAACAGCACAGGTGGGGCATTTTCCAGACCCCCGAAAGGCAGGGCGGTCCTGGGTCAAAGGCAAGTGTCAGATCATGATGTTGTGTTGGGGGGTTACATGAAAGCACATACTTCACCAATCAAATGTGAAGCATCACCTTAAATGTGATTCAGTAGCTAGCATTCCTAGCATTGCTATAACCCTGTGTGCTTACAGTAACAGTCAAAAGTGTGGACACTCTGAGGCCCATAACCCCAATAGCTCCAGGGACTGGCTGACCTGACAGCCTCCTCTATCCCACTTTCATGAGGCGGCCTCCTGGGATGCTTTTCCAGGAAGTCCCGCATGCTGAGCTCTCATTGGCCGCTTTCCCGTCACTCTCTGGTCAGACTCCTCCCAAACCATTTCTGGTCATGTGACACTATCGCTCTCCCTTGTGAGCAGCTTAGCGTGTTAACGTTTGACCGGCACTGTATATTTATTATTCATTTGATCATTTGTTTGTTTGTCCCTGCATTTATTTATTTCACCCTTTATTCCACCGTACTGATGCTTCTGAGTGTTAGTTAACAGTCTAGTGTGAAAAGCATTGTGTGAAATTTCATGTTCACATACTTGTAAATCATCTTGAAATTGTGCTGCATGTTATGTGTTATACTGGGCCACACCTACCAAGACAAATTCCCAGTATGTGTAATATACTCGGCCAATAAAGATCTTCCTTGCACAGCACCATTAGCCGGGTCCGGGCTGGAGGGCTGCCTCATTCATTCATACCGCTGATTCTGCCCTTTTTCACGTGAGCCAATCAGGCAATCGCACCCAGGGGGAGGGGTCGGGGGCCGTCACCGTGGCGATGGGGCTGCATACCTGTTGAAGCTTTTGAAAGTGGGCAGGTCGTGGTGCACGTGCGGCCCGGGCATCTTCATCCGCATGGTGGCCAGCAGCCCCTCGTCCCCCTTCATGGCCCGTTCCCATGGCGACATGTACGTCTTCACATATTCACGCCTCTTCTCCAGCAGGGTGCTGGCGCCCTGCTGTTCACCTGCTGGGAGGGTGTGGGCGGGTATGGGGAGAGAGAAGCCCCCTGTGAACGCAGTGAGTCAGCCTGGGGGGTCACACCTGCTCCTTCTGCTCCTCCTGCTCTTGTCAGCGGTGGCCTGTCAGCAGTATCACCCCCCCGCCTGTATTTCAGCGTCTCACTCATTAGCTGTTCTTTCCAGGCTCATATCTACAGATGAACATTTACCCAAATTAGAATTAAGAAGGGTGGCTTTGACCCCCGGGGCAGCATGCGACCAGCTGCAGTGCATTTAGAGGCTGTTCTCCTGTGACAGGCGCCCCCTGCAGGTACAGCACCTGCATCGCCGCCAGCCTCCGCCTCAGGAAGCTCCACCTCCATCTTCACGCCACTCTGATGAAGGTCAGCAGCGATCTCTCCCACCAGAGAGGATATCAGGTTCTTGGAGGAAGACAAAACGTAAAATCTGAAAGCCAAGCATTAATATGAAGCTCTTTCGGGTTGCAGTAACAGGGCCACTATGTTGCTGTCTTCTCCATATTGCACTTTCATACAAAGCCACCCAGAAAAATTGAAAACATAATAATTGATACTTCATTAATCCCCATGAAGAAATTGTCTTTATGCCTCCCTCAGCTTGCTCCAAAGAGCCAACAGTTGGGGCATCCAGAAAGCTGGGGGTGAAGGGCCTTGCTGCAGGACCCCCAGATGTGCTGAGGCTGGGCTTGAACCAGCAACCTTCTGATTACAGGCACACAGGCTTAGCCCACTGAGCCACACACTGCCCCTGAATCATAAAAATCGATTCAGATTATGTTCTTATTATAAGATTCATCTCAGGACTATTTCAGGTAACCTTCTAGTTTTGAGTGTAAGTACTTATCTTCTGTGGTACCGGCTGTGTGGCCATGAAGCTCAGCATTGACCCAGAATGTTCTCTGGATGCCCTGGTGGAAGGAACAGACAGGGATGGCATTCTCACCATGGAGCCCTGGTTGTGCAGGTCAGGGTTGTTCTCGTAGATGAACCGCTCCACCCGCTGCTGCCTCATCTTGAACATCCTGGAGCCCTTGTTGTTCAGCAGAGACAGCTCTTCCAGCATCACCTCCTTGGGGGCTTTGATCTTCTTCCCCAGGTCAAGCTCCGCCGGCTCCAGGTTCATGTCCGGGTCTAGGCCACAAAGAATGGATGGATGAAAGCAAACACCCAGAATCATTGTAGACCGTCATGAGAAGTTTCTACAGAAATTACTCTGGAGAAGCTGAGCAGATAAACATAGGTTTACAAAACCACTAGAAGCTTCCAGATAAACAAACATATTCATTTTTCAGTAACAAAATGTTTTGCAGGGCAGGTACCCCAGTCTCAAACCCTCATCTCCTCTCGAGCTGATGTTCCCCCGTAAATGTGAAGCAGCCTCTAATCCAGAGAGCAACCGGCGTCTCTGTTGTGCAGTAGAACATAAATTACGGTAAGAGGTCTGGTAAGAGTCGCTCGGATCGCCGTGGCCCAGGGTGAGGGCCGACCATAGGTCCATTACCAATCGGTCATATGACCCGCATCTGCATGGGAGCTCTGTGGGAGCAACCGAAAAAAATCATCCCATTGGCTGCCTGATGGGGGGAAGGATGCGAGATCCCTGAGCAAAAGCCCTGGTCTCCTGGGATTCTCACATGGTACAGAGTCTTCTGGATCTTACAGAGTATGGTGTGAGGAACAAGAATCAGGATTTACTGGATGGACAGATACAAAGAGGCCATAGAGGGATTAACTGGATGGACAGATATAAAGAGCCCATAGAGGGATTAACTGGATGGACAGATACAAAGAGGCCATAGAGGGATTAACTGGATGGACAGATACAAAGAGGCCATAGAGGGATTAACTGGACGGACAGATACAAAGAGGTTATAGAGGGATTAAATGGATGGACAGATACAAAGAGGCCATAGAGGGATTAAATGGATGGACAGATACAAAGAGGCCATAGAGGGATTAACTGGATGGACAGATACAAAGAGCCCATAGAGGGATTAACTGGATGGACAGATACAAAGAGGCCATAGAGGGATTAAATGGATGGACAGATACAAAGAGGCCATAGAGGGATTAACTGGATG
>JAODUD010000041.1:1811353-1828387 GCA_026784285.1 Stomatorhinus walkeri | reverse complement strand
GTCAAAGGTACTTAATGATCATTTTTTTGTGCATTTCACACTCCTGTCTGATATTGTGTAAGCTATGATAACACAGCATGAGCTGTTTCCATGGGACAGCAGAAGGCTGCCATAGGGAGAATGCTGATCTTCGCCCAGGGAGAATGCTGATCTCCACCCAGGGAGAATGCTGATCTCCGCCCAGGGAGAATGTTGACCTCCACCCAGGGACAATGCTGATCTCCGCCCAGGGAGAATGCTGATCTCCACCCAGGGACAATGCTGAACTCCACCCAGGTCGAATGCTGACCTCCGCCCAGGGACAATGCTGATCTCCGCCCAGGGAGAATGCTGACCTCCACCCAGGGAGAATGATGACCTCCGCCCATGGAGAATGCTGTCCTCCGCCCAGGGAGAATGCTGACCTCCGCCCAGGGAGAATGCTGACCTACACCCAGGGAGAACGCTGACCTCCGCCCAGGGAGAATGCTGATCTCCTCCCAGGGAGAATGCTGATCTCCACCCAGGGAGAATGCTGACCTCCGGCCAGAGAGAATGCTGATCTCCACCCAGGAAGAGGCCGTCAGAGACCTTTCTTTGCTGTTAAGGTCCATCTCATAGTCACAGGTACACAAATGGAGTTTGAATGGTTTATATGGAAGAAGCTGCATGCACAGGTAATTTAACTAAAACACACAAATCAGAAATGCAACAGCTCTGTGGAGGTTAACTCTCATTTAATAGCCTATAAGCAGTTCTTTTTTTAAATCTTTGCTCATTACCTTGCATGTAACCCATTCGGGTCATGGTTGCATTCATGGAAACATTCCCAGACAGGAAAAAATCCTTCCTGACCGTATCGCACTGGGGAGACTGCAAGACACAAAACAATCTCTCTTACGCAAACACACAGGAAAGTCACAAAATGTCATTCCATCATCTCAGTAGCAAGCAATGCCGTACACTTACAGTATATGGACAAAAGTAATGGGACCCCTGACCATTACACCCACAGCAACTCATATGGCGTCCCATTCTAAATCCACAGGCATCAATGCGAACCCCCCCCCCCCCCCCCTTGTGGCTATAACAGCTCCTCTGAGAGGCTTTCCTCGAGATTTGGGGCATTTTATGGCCCTTTCTTTGTGCACTGGGGCACGGTCACGCTGGACACTCGCAGTCACGCTTGGTGACGTGAAGCTCGGAAGAAGCTGCTCGGCCATGGAAGCCCATTCCATGAAGCTCCTGGCGTGTTGGGGTTAATTCCAGAGGAACTCTGCAGTTATTGAGTCTACAGAGTGTTGGTGACTTTCCCACACCATGCGCCTCAGCACTCGGTGACCCGCTCTGTTACTTTACATGCTCTGTCACTTCATTTCTGAGTTTCTGTTGTTCCTAAACGCTCCCACTTTGCAATAATACGTACCACTTACAGTTGATCATGGAATATCCAGCAGGGAAGAAACTTCACAAACTGACTTTGTGGCATCATATGACGAAGGTGGCATCCTATGACAGTATCACCCCTGAAGTCACTGAGCTCTTCAGAATTAATTGTCCTTTCAGAAATGTTTGTAAACCTGACTGCATGGCTTGGTGCTTGATTTTAAAATCAAAGACAATATGCATATGAATGAAACACCTGATTTCACTGAGTTAGACATGTGTCCCAGGACTTTTGTCCGTAGAGTATATCTCTGAACTGCATGGATGTCTTCAGACACAGAGGGTTTATGACAATTTCTAGGAAACACTTTACTGTGACCATCATGGCCTGGCTTATGCTGCCCCCTAGTGTATTCTGCATGTACTACACACCATCAGCTGAGCCATGCTCATCTCTGGCTTTGAAACAAAGGTGAACATGGACACTGATTTACTTGGGATCCTCCAAGACCTGCTCAGCTTTGCCTCCAGCTTGTATTCCACTTTTCCATGAGCTCCTTTAAAAGAAGATGGCATGTTCCTGTCAAAGGAGGAAAGCTGAGATGTTTACAGAGAAGGATCTGATCATAAACCCCAAATCCACAGTGTGGTTCTTACCCTGGGGGAATCTGAAATGTAAACGGGAAAACATGGTTCCCAGCAGCCAGGACAACCTCTGAAAATGAAAGGAAATGACTCCTAGTGAACAGCTGCCAAATTTAAAATGTAACATCCTCTAAAGCAGGCGTGTCAAACTCCAGTCCTGGGGGGCCGGAGCCCTGCGTCTTTTTGGATTTCCCCTCTATCTAACACATCTGATTCAACCCCTTGCACCTCCTTCTGCTAATTACCGCTGAATCATTTGTGGTGAAACGGGGAAAGAACTGAACTACACAGGTTCCGCCCCCCCCGGACTGGAGTCTGACACCCCTGCTCTGAAGGAAGTCCTGTGATCACAAGAGGAAGTGACACGGTCCAAATATGAAGAACGCACAAAGTACACAGAGAAACATGCAACATAAGTAAACGTGCCTGACTGGTTGGGAGAACATTCCATTCCACATTTACTTCGTTTTTGCTTCAGACCTACAGCCATTATCGCTGCTGGTTGCAGTAAGCTGACAAACTAACATGCGATGCCTGTCAGTGTTAGAATGCGATGCCTGTCAGTGTTAGAGGTGCAGTGGTGGAAGCTGCACCCACAGTCCTCTCCAAAGCAGTGCGTACGCTGATCAACCGACAAAATGTTTTCTGGATTCAAAATGGCTATTTCCCCCTAATTGTGACCCCCTGAACACGAATATGACCATGACGATTTACTTATAGCTGTAGCTTCTCAGAAACAGGGCATTTTTGGCGATCATTCTGACTGGCAACACTGCTGCTGGAGAGGATGTGGCCAAGTAGGACGTCTCTGGAACCAGTTGTCAAAAGTACGCAGTATGATCTTGTAGATGCTAAAGAGATTCTGCTTTGACGGTTCCATATAAAATTAGAGTAGATGAAGGATTTTGTAAATGTTTAGTAACACTTTACTTGAAGGAGCACAAATCCTTGACTCAGTTACTGTTGAAGTACAAATCATGAACAAATATAGCAGCTATTTGAGATAAAGGACGTGTCATGATTCATTAATGAAGAGCAAACACGAGATCAGTGATTCAATGGGGCTATTCTAGGCAGTGAGCGGCTCAGTGGGCGGAGCTTCTGTGCCTGTCATGGGAAGGTTGCTGGTTCAGACCCAGCCTCAGCACGTCCGCGGGTCCTTGAGCAGGGCCCTTAACCCCCAGCTCCCTGGGTGCCGCTACGGGTGGCTGCCCTTCACAGTCAGCTTCCTCTCACCTACAGAGAGCATGTTGGGGGAGGTCAAAAGAGAATTTCCCAACGGGATCAATAAGATATCTATTACTGTTGTTCCTTCAGTAGTTCTTAAAGGTTCACTGAATTAAGAGACATGGTAACAAATATAGTAATTGCTTGAGATCAAAGATGCATCACGATTCATTAATGATGAACGAACCTGAGATCAGTATGTAAGACTTAGTTGGTGGTTAATTAATACATAAATAATAACATACTATATTATTTGTGCCTCCTCCCAAAGTAAAGTGTTACCAAATGTTTAACTGCAGAAGGACAAGGTCTGAGAGAGACAAAAATGCAGAAGATTCTCATTCGATCACAGACATGAGATCTTCCAAAGTAAAATCACTTCATTTTTACCCTAGTTTAGTGAAAATACAATATATATTATCCATTCTACATATAAGGGTTCTCCAAATTTTTATGTTGACCTGTAGCTAGAAATAATTTTAAAAAATCTGTAATAAAAACTTCAGTTTAACTGTATGGAAAGAAATGAATATGAATGAGGAATATTTAAATATTTGTATATAACCAAAGCAAAGTATCTTTTCTGGTCGTATATCCAGGCTCCCTACATGTGATATGTTATAAAAAGGTGATTTCTGAATAGAAAGAAAAAGGAATGTTGAGCATTTGTTGAACTGTGTTATTTTACAGGGACCCGGGCTGTGTGAAACGTCAAGACCCACATGGATATTCCCTTCTGGTGTTATGGATCGCATCCCTCATCAGCACGCTGTGACGAAGAGCATCATCCAAGCTACTGCACTGAGTAATCTCCATGACGCACTCGCCACCTGATTTGACTTAGTGAACACCGAGATCCTTTTAGCGTCCTTGACTGGACACACTTAGCACCTCCATTTCAGAGGAAAGGCCTGCCTGGGTTTGGCTGAGGCGTCAGCATAGCCTTGCTGGCACCGTGGCCGCTGTGAGGGTTTTCTAAGTTTGAGATGTTCCATGTGGGTTCTGAACCCACACATCCGGTCTGAAAATGTGCTGGTGATGTGAAACTGCCACAGGATAATCAGGGCCAGTCGTGCAGGTTACGGGATTAATACTCGAAATTTATGGCTAAACAAGAAATCATTTCACATACTATACTGCTTTTGTGAAAAAAAAATCCTTGCATTTTTCATGAAAATTTAACCACTCATATCCTTCCCTTGAAAATTTTGCACACACCCCTATCCTGGTATAATTCTGACAGCTACTGCATATTTGTAGACTTTTTAAAGCTTCTTTGGAGAATCCTTCAGCTTTTCACATTGCTAGTGAAAAACAAATCATCACCTTTCACAACAAAACAGTTCTTACCTTTTCCCTTTTGGCCACTAATGATGACGTCATCCAGCTTGAGGTATCTCTCCGTGGCTTGGTACAGTGTGTTCTGGTCGTAGCTCTCCATCCATTGGACCTTACCTTTTCCCCTGACTTTCACCAAAAGCGTCTTGATCTTTGATTCTTTGACAAGCACCACAGCGACACGCCCCGAGACCACGTCTCCGCATGTGAAGGTGTTATTCTCGTTTACCGCATCGTAAGTGATCGAAAAGCTTTTCAGGGACGATGCCATCGCTACCAAAAGCTCACGGCGAGTCTGGAACTTCAGGGAACGATGAACTGACTCCAGTAAAGCATCTATCCTTGACTGGGTCGGATGAATGGCACGATGCCCCTCTTTGCATGCCGCACGTCTGTGTCATCGTGACACACCTTGTCACAGGAGACATCGGCGGCAAGTTTCATTTCCCATTTTACTTCGTTCCTTTGGGAGCAATCCTGTGGGTTACGGGGGGGGGGTCACATTAGATATACGCATATGGAAATAGAGTGGACGGCCAACAAGGGAACCTGACTGACTGGTTTTGCAACAAAGAACTGTGGATGGGCGTAACACGAACCACCCAGAACGTTAAAGCCGACCGTTTGCACAGATCTCCGCCTTCATATGCTCATCGTCCTCCATGACCAGGGGCAGATTAATTTACCTGGGTGTACAGGGCAGATGTCGTCACGGACACCTAGCTGTCGTCAGATTAACCAGCTCCATTTTTCCCCGAGGCGGGATGGGGCCCTGATGACTGCAGCCTAGCCCCCCCCCCCAATCAATCCTATCCCATAATGAACATGTTCACACAGGTCTCCTCATCAAGTATGAGCTGGGCTTATAGAAGGTGGAAGCATGGTGTGGATCCCATTCATATTTAGCCCCAAACACATATGTAAAAAGGCTAGTATGTGGAAGTTAGAAACGGCATAAAAGTTTAACAATGAACCACAGTCGTTTTTATATTCCTATAACATTTACAGTCATATAATACCCAGATATAATTATGAATGCATGTGTATGTATGGGCATGCCTGATGTAATGTGTCAGTCACTTTATTTGTTCTTTGTTGTGTACAAGCCTGAACAGTAGAGTTGAGACTTTCTTCATCTGCTAAAGTGAGCTTTTGATTAACACTTTGTGTGAAAGAACATAAGGGTATTCATCACAGTACCAGCGGCAGCTGGACCACTAGCTTCCTGTCTTGCCCTTTGTCACATATGGGCAACTTCACTGGTTCTTAGCCCATGCTGTGCTGCCCTCTGGGAGCGTCGGCATGAAGCAGATCCAGCTGTCCCTCAGCTCCGGCCCAGTGGACGCTGGCTGACAGCTTCTCCTGCAGGAAGCTCCCCGCTGCCTGTAAGCCTGACCAGTGTTAGACCACTGTTTCTCAAACCGCCGCGGAGATGCAGACGCAGCAGGATAAGTGACCATTGCTACCAGTAGGGGGCCCAGTTTCTACTTGCTAAATGATTCATCGTATTACATGCTGCTAAATGCATCCACGCTGCTGCAACAGAACGCAGGTTAAATACTGCACACAATGAAAGTCATGGTAAATGGTAAATTAACAGAAACAATCCTTTCTGTTATCCAGTAACATTTTAGCTTCATCGATTTTTTTTGTGTTGTTTTTAGCATTCTGTCAGAATAATCATAAGCTGAACTATTAGGAATAAATATTAGTCAACGAGAGGAGTTGTCTTTCATTGTCCTGCATGCTTTGCCATCTATCATGCATCGAACTTCACCTATATAAAAATGTCTCAAAACAATCAAATGGTTTACAGATGTCCTTGCACTGCGCAAACAGAGGGACACAACCAACAGCTTTGTGCGTGTGGTTCCACATCACAATCCCGATGACAAGTGCGTGTGGTTCCACATCACAATCCCGATGACAAGTGCGTGTGGTTCCACATCACAATCCCGATGACAAGTGCGTGTGGTTCCACATCACAATCGCGGTGACAAGGGGCACAGCTCCCTGTGCGGAAGGCTAGGGGAAGAAGTGCACATTAGGAGGGACAGAGAGCGAATAGTGCTTCATTTATATTCGAATACAAATAAAGACGCTGTAATTCATCATGTGATTATAATACACTTCTCAACATTTTGGCACAAAAACAAGTGACGCATTTTCCAGTCCGAGCATCCGGCAGAGGTAGTGACAGATACCAACCTTCATAAGTGTTGCCTGTAAAGTAGTGAATACAGTATCTGCTAAGACTCTATTGTTTATAAAAACCAACAAACTTGTGGGTCTAACAGACATACACATTTCAGGTCAGTAACGAAAACTTAACAAACAAGGATTAACATATAAATAAAACACGTTGCTGCCACTCAGCTGTAATAAGTGGTGCTGATATTTCCTAACAGATATCATTTGCAATATACAAAAAATACAATTTATTCTACCCTGATATATTCACATTCAACCCTGTTAACTGGGAGGAAAATTTCGAGGTAAGTTCACCATAGCTCTTGATTAACATTTATCTATTTTCCAAAATCAGAAAGTAAGAACAGACCTATATATTTCAATATAGATTTTTATAGTTTAACTTCTGTGGAAGTGTGGCGTCCGTCCCTTGACCTCCGGTCCTTAGCTAATGCACCATTCCCTTAGGTAACCTACCCAGTATGGTATCAGTTAGAATATGTTCTGCATTAGATTGGTCCTTTTCCTGAAGAATCCAGTGAGGATGGGGAGCTTTTGAATGCATCCTTGGGGGAATCCTGGGCTCCTCGAAGTGGGTATATACCCTGGGGTAAAGAGCAACCTGGGGCAGTCGGGGGCTGACATCTAATTGCGTCACTGTAGGATGGAGGGGCACTTGGAAAAGACTGGGGTGAATGTTGACTCAATAAATCATAAGCTGGTGGTGTGTTGGGACAAGAATAGGATAGAAATGTATAAGATTCCCCTTGGGAAGGCTGATAAGGAAATCCCCCTGGGGCAGTTATGGGTGGAGCAGCACCTGGGGCAGGTTGATAAGGAAATCCCCCTGGAGCAGTTATGGGTGGAGCAGCACCTGGGGCAGGCTGATAAGGAAATCCCCCTGGGGCAGTTATGGGTGGAGCAGCACCTGGGGCAGGTTGATAAGGAAATCCCCCTGGGGCAATTATGGGTGGAGCAGCACCTGGGGCAGGCTGATAAGGAAATCCTACTGGGGCAGTTATGGGTGGAGCAGCACCTGGGGCAGGTTGATAAGGAAATCCCCCTGGGGCAGTTATGGGTGGAGCAGCACCTGGGGCAGGTTGATAAGGAAATCCCCCTGGGGGAGGTTGATAAGGAAATCCCCCTGGGGCATTTAGGGGTGCATCAGCACCTGGGAGGGGTTTATATGGAAATCCCTCCGGGGCAGATTGGTATGGAAATCCTCCTCTGCTTAGTTCAGCTGGAAGAATGACCAACGGTAACTTGACCTCAGGGTCTATGGCGAAGGGAACATCTAAGTAAACCTGCAATAAAACGCAGAATATAATGTCAAAATGGTCATAATATTATAAAGACACACAGCATGGTCATCTTGCTTTACTCTGATGAGTAATGCTGCATCATGCAAGTGAGTGTAGAAGTGAGTGTAAAAGTGAGTGTCAAAAACGACAGTAGAACTAATAACTGGCGTTAAAATCTCAAAATAAATATACAGTGCTTACCCTAATATAAAGTGGAAGGTTACTTAGATACAGAAATTGATTAGAAGTTTCAAAATAATCCTCCTAAGTCTTTGAATATACATATTAAATTACAGAAGATTTGGGCATTTTTTCTTTTTTTTTTGGGGGGGGGGGCACTCCCACTCTATTCAAGCCCCCTCAGAATTTCGGCTTATATGACACCCCTGACACACCTTGACGAAATATTCCACCCTGATGATTCCGCAGTTGTGCATGGAAGCCGGCAGATTTGGGGGGAGCTTCAGCACAACATTCAGGGTCCGCTGTGTGTTGGCAGGAATCGGCTCCCCCACATGCTTCAGGATGCGATTTGAAAAGATGTTCCTGCTTCCTTCAGCAAAAAAACTCTGAATTTGGTCCACAGCGACCTTGGGCACGAGGTCACGAGAAGAACTGTTCTGAATATCCACTGTGACCTTTGATCCCTCAGCTGTAGTGGAACCAAAGGATGAAACAGCTGAGCGGATGGTTTCAGGAAAACGGAACAATAAATGACCTGCTATCATAGAATAATTATCAATTCCTTGATAAACCTGCTGTCTGTTTTCTGGGAAAATATCACCGTTACCCCTGAGGTGTTTCCAACAGGAACAGAAGAACATGCCAGAATAAAACATAATATTACCATTTCTTAAAAGATAGAATAGCATACTTTGGTAAATACGGTTAGGTTAGGTTATACTTTATTGTCTCCCTTATGAGAAACTTAAGAGGTCTTGAACATTCAAGACAGCACATGCATCCCAGTCACAAATATGTCACTTTCACTAAGAACATCACACGGAATATTGCACAAACGCCCAATGCCCATACACAAAACATTACACACTGCCATCCACAGATTAGTGCACGAATGCCCTACAGCTTATCATTCCACCACTGCCCTCCTCACCGGACAGTGCACATTTCACGGAATATTACACAATTCTCCAATACCTGGCCAGTAAGCCATCTGCTCCATATTCATGTTGATGGTGACATTTCCAGAGGTGAAAACTTTCATCTTCTTTGTGACAGTGCCATGCTGGGGTGACTGTAAGGCCACAAAACAATCTTTTACTTACATTTGCAAAACGTCAATTACATTTTCATTGAGGGCTTTATAAAGAAACAACCTGGATGTTTATCTTTCTGACTTTAATGTACACAAACACTAATATGGTTTTTAAATGCTGGGGTTGTATTTTACACTGTATATATGAGGCTAGTTTGAAAGGGGTCATAATGATCTGGTGTACAGCCTAACCTAGTGGACATTGTGAGTACTACACACCATCAGCTGAGCCAGGCTTATCTCTGGCCTTGAAACAAAGGTGAAATCGGATGCTGCATTACTCGGTAACCTCCAAGACCTGCTCAGCTTTGCCTCCAACTTGTATTCCACTTTTCCATGAGCTCCTTTAAAGGAAGATGGCATGTTCCTGTCAAGGGAAGAAAGCTGAGATGTTTACAGAGAAGGATCTGATCATAAAGCCCAAATCCACAGTGTGGTTCTTACCCTGGGGGAATCCGAAATGTAAACGGGAAAACATGGCTCCCAGCAGCCAGGACAACCTCTGAGAATGAAATGGCAAATATGATCATTCTATAATGAAGTTTTAATATTTACATACTTTCGTTTAACTAGATGCTGTCAGAATGACAATAATGTTTTCCCCGGATAGCCCTATCGCCCCCCCCCCACCCCCCAATAAAATCCCTACTCTATCCACCCCCTCAACCTCCATCTCCAGCCTTCCTACACTAGGCTTGGGTAGTATCTAATTTTCCATACTGTCATATATTCCATACATTATATTGTAGTATACAGTATTTCGATAGTATTATAATGTAAAAGTAATGCTATTCTGATTTAAATAATAATAATAATTGCTATCACCATATGGAGATGCCTCAATTTTGATATAATTTATCTCAAAATTTGATCAGTCCCAAACCTTCACCCTTATAATGTGTCTGAGAAGTTTGAAATAGATCTGTCAAATACTTTTTGAGTTACTGCAATTGCAAGGTCAAATGTCTTCTCATGTTACCCTTCCCTTTGCTGGCACTAAGAAGCATTGCTTAACTTTTGGGGCAATTTGCCTCAAAATTTAAACAGTAGTAGACCATAGCCCATAAAATGTGTCTGCAAATTTTGGGGAAAGACAAATACTTTTTAAGTTATCACACTGACAATATAACATGGTGAGGCTTCCTTTCTCTTAGGCATCAGTGTGGCATTGCTTCGGTGTCGGTGAAATTTGTCTCAAAATTTAAACACTAATAGATCTTCACCAAAATCATATGTCTGCAACTTGCCAAGTAAAACTTTTAAAGTTACAGTGTTTGCAAGATCAAATACATTCTGCAGCTGCCTTTTCCTTCCTTTGCTGTCATGTAAGAATGCAATTTCAATTTTGGGGCAATTTCTCTCAAAATGAAATCAAGTAACATCCATATAATTACTCTGTGATATAATAGGAACCACCAAATGCTATTTCATTTCTCACATTCAATAATAATATTAATATTCAATTAATCCCTGTGGGGAAATTGCCTTTACGCCTCCCTCAACTTGCTCTTTGTACAGTAAGCCACATCCAAGGAACTGAGGATTACGAGCCTTGCTCAAAGACCTGCAGACATACTGAGGCTGGGTTTGAACCAGTGACCTTCTGATTACAGACACACAGGCTTAGCCAACTGAGCCACACACTGCCCCTCCAAGTAAAATGTCAACTGTGGTCTAGTGTTCCTTTGCTGCCACTAAGTGACATCTCTTTAAATTTGGTGTGATTGGTCTCAAAATTTGATCGATTCTAGTTCTTCCCCCATACAATGTGTCTGCAATGTTCAATACTGTTTGAGTTACCTCATTAAGTGTTAGCACTGCCCTTCTCTATGGCATCACTATGCGGCGCTGGCTCAGTTTAAATCCAGGTGTCTAACGATACCATTGTACCATTAGTGTGAGTGATGATGCAGTGGTGGAAGTTATCAATCCTTCACAAACACACATCCACTAACACATTAAGGTTAAATAGTGAAAAAATGACAAAGCAGCAAGAAAAAAAATTGACAAACAAGATGAATGTACACATGTGAAGTTAGGCCTAATCATCTTAGTCTACAAGATGCTCATCCAAATCCTGCAGAAGAATCGTGTGACTTTGCAACTACTTGGGTAAATGCAATTTTCAAATACGGTAATTTCCTTTGGTGGGCTGTGTCATAATCGGCGCAAAATGTTGCAAAGGTACTCGTTTGACAAAGAACTCTGCGCCATAAGCGTGTGTCCAACAACACATTAAGCGAGCTAATAAAATAACTAAATTAACCAGCCTGCGCCTGGATTAGCGCCACGGGATTTCCGGGGGGAGCATAGCCCTACGCACGTACCATGGCAAGTTTCATTGCTATCGTAACTACATGGTCCAAGACTGCAGAAAGACACATGCCCCCGCCCCCGAAAATGTGAAAATGCACCTGTTGGTCCCCATTACAGTTGCGGTACTGGGCGTGCCTGTGTAGCCGGCCGAAGGTTACGTTTCCCTTTGGATGGTGAGGCCATGCCGTAGGTTAGAATTACGTAACATTCCTCCGACCAGCTTAAGCGTTTGATTTCCCGAATTCGATCCTCGAAAAGCCCCTGACCTCAGTGCACTCCAGACACGAATAACCTGAACTCATACTTGCTATACTGCAAATACATAGGCTATACCAACGTCCTTTGAAAGGACAACCAACTTCTGAGATGTTCTTACTTTTGCCCTTCTCCGGACCAGCAACCTGCTGCTTCAGCTTGAAGTACTTCTCCCTGGCACTGTAGGTTCTCTGGTCATCGCCGGAGCCCTCGCTCCACTGCACCGACGCCTGTCCGCTCGCTTTCACCCACAGCTCCTTTATCTTGGTGTCTTTGGACAGGAGCAGCAGCACGCGGCCGGACAGCTCGTCCCCGCACGAGAAGGTCCCCTCCTCATTCACCGCGTCGCACTCCACCGTGATGCGTGTCACTGGGCTCCACATACTGCCGAGTCGCGGACCTGCTGAAGGCGTTTTCCGTCCCTCTGAACCTTCTTTCACCCGATAACTTAAAAAGAAGTGACTGACACACTGCCACTTGTTCTGTAAAACAGCGACGTTTCTTACGGGAATAGTTTGCGGAAGTAAAGTTGTGCAAAGCAGACAAATGACACACCCCCGGCCCCCAGGCCACGAACCGAAACAACGCAGGGCGGCGAAGGAGGGATCCTCCGGTAGCCGGTGCGTGCGGCGCTCCGAAGGAAGCCCGACCTCGGCGCCCCCCTCCCCCGCCGACAAAAAGCACCGCTCGTCCGTCATTTTTAAGACATTTGGAACGATACAAATTATGATTGCATTTTAATCTAAAAAGTAGAGTATTAATAAAGACTATCAAAACCCAGTTGTAGTATGTAAATAAAAAACGAGAATCTAATTATTACACTATTAGCCTATTTTTAACAATCGTACGAGTCTTCTACTAGCATAGTTTATTGCATGCATAATATTATACTCAGAGGTGAAATAGCGGCACTTCCCCTCGTTTCTTATTTTTCTAAACTGAGCTTCTGATGGACACCTTTTTATCCATTTGTGTTAATCTGACACTCGACCATCAGTACATTACCCGTCCTCCAACACTGTCACCCAAGACTCAAAACTGAACCAGTTCACTTTGGTGGTGTGCAGACTGTGTATTATTCTTAATATAATGCAAACCAGGAAAAATGCAACAATATGTTTGTAAAACAAATATAGTCCCTGTATTATTAATGAATTTGATTTATTTGGTAGCATTTATTGACAGCAAATGTCCATCCATCCATTTTCTATACCTGCTTATCCTACTGGGTTGTGGGGGGTCTGGAGCCTACCTGGAAGCAATGGGCACAAGGTAGGGAACAACCCTGGACAGGGGGCCAGCCCATCTCAGGGCACACCCACACACCAGTCACACCTATGGGCAATTTAGCAACTCCAATCAGCCTCAGCATGTCTTTGAACTGTGGGGGGAAACCAGAGTACCCAAAGGAAATCCCACAATGGCACAGGGAGAACATGCAAACTCCACACACATGGAACCTAGGCGGGGACTCGAACCCAGGTCCCAGAAGTATGAGGCAACAGTGCTAACCACTGCACCACCATGCTGCCCCAGGCAGTAAATGTTTGATATCTAAAATATTTCCTTGGTTTTGCGTGCATCCTTGGGGGAATCCAGGGCTCCTCGAAGTGGGTATGTACCCTGGGGCATTTGGGGTAGAGAGCAACCTGGGGCAGTTGGGGGTGGACACTTAATTGCATCACTGTATGATGGAGGGGGACTTGGAGGAGACTGGGGTGAATGTTGACTCGAAACATCATATGCTGGTAGTACATCTGGACTAGAATATGATAGTAATGTACAAGGTTCACCTGGGGGGGGGGGGCTGATACAGAAATGCTCCTGGGGCAATTGGGGATGTTGCAAGCAAAGGGGTAATTTTATATGAAAATACTCCTGAGGCAGATGGAGGTGAAGTCAGCCAAGGGGCAGGTTGATACAGAAATGCTCCTGGGGCAGTTGAAGGTGGAGCAGCAGGCGGGGCAGTTTTAGATGGAAATGCTCCAGGGGCAGTTGAGGGTGGAGCAACAGCTAGGGCAGCTTTAGATGGAAATGCTCCAGGGGCAATTGAAAGTAGAGCAACAGCCGAGGTAGGTTTAGATGGAAATGCTCCTGGGGCAGTTGGGGGCGGAGCAACAGCCAGGGCAGGTTTAGATGGAAATGCTCCAGGGGCAGTTGGGGGTGGAGCAGCAGCCGGGGCAGGTTTAGATGGAAATGCTCCAGGGGCAAAATCAGCTGGAAGAATAACCAATGGTAACGTGACCTCTGGGTTAGAGGCAAATGGAACCTCCAAGTAAACCTGCAATGAAAGATAGAAAACAATCTCATCCGGGTAAGAAACTGAACAAAACTGAAATAAAACAAATAAGCAAAATGCACGGCTGAGTCGCCTGGCTTTCCTCCACTCTGGTGAGGATTCTGCACTTTGCGGATACGCACCTTGAGGAAATACTCCACTCTGATGATTCTGCAGTTGTGCATGGAGGCCGGCAGATTTTGGGGAGCCTCAGTACTTGTGTGAGCATCTTCTTTGTATTAGCAGGAACTGGCTCCCCCACATGCTTCAGCACTTGATGTTTACAGACTTTGCCCCTTCGTTCAGTAAAAAAAGATTGAATTTGGTCGGCGGCGATCTTGGGTGCGAGGTCACGAGAAGAGCTGTTCTGAATATCCACTGTGACCTTTAATCTTTCTCCTGTAAGGGCATCCAATCATAAAACACCTGAGTAAGCGGTTTTAGTAGAACGTTCTTGTATTGTTACGCGCCGTCAGCTTCCCAGGGTCGTGTTCATGTTCTGTTTCACCTCCGCCTCCCAAGTCCCCCTCTTGCTACCGTTATGCTCCAACCCTAGACTAGAGATTGTAAAGATCCTGGAGAGCCGTGATCCAGGCGGTTTCTCTCCTGCCGGCTCACTGATGAACCACATCTGATCTCAGGCAGAGAGTATCTCCTCAGGCAGGATAGAGAACCTGCTGGACACTGACATTCCAGTATCAGGGCCGTCTACCCTGGTATAAGGGGACCACATGCTGCCTCTATTTACTGTATGTCAACTGATACATATTTTTCAGACAGTCCATTTATTTTCATGTCAGCCTGTTTATTTAGCACACGGTTTTCTTTAATGTGGAAGTACTTCACATTAAAAGGGAATGAAAATGCAGACATCTGTCACTATTGTAAATTATAACTTAAATATCACCACAGCATGACTGCAAAGCAAATATATCTTAAAGAAGACTTTCCGGATTGATGGACCCAATAATGTGAGGTTAGCCACAGATGTGTGCTATTTAACCGCTTGGAGTAGCCTAGTCTGTCTTTGTCATCAGTTTGACTATAAATCATTTTGCTGTTTTTACTTTCTACATGTGACTTATTGGCAGAGTCACCAGTTTCTTTCCAATGTCCAGAAACATGCAACTTAAATGAACTGGAGTGCCTTAAATTGACTATATGTGCAACCCTGATCAAAGTCACTTTTAGGGAAAAGCATTTTTTGGGAAGCAAACAGTATTTTTGGGGTCTCTCCAATGTCTACCTGGCCGGTAAGCCGTCCGTTCCATATTCACATCGATGGCAGCATTTCCGGAGGTGAACAGATTCATGTTCTTTGTGCCAGTGCCATGCTGGCGTGACTGTAAATCACAGGACAGAAAAGAATCCCTTACTTATATCTGCAAAGTGTACATTTTCATTGAGAAAGTTATCGACACAAAAAACTGGGAACCTGAAAATTTAGCTTAGCCATTGGGTGACTGGTTTTAATATGCCCAGTATAAATATGCTGGTTTTGGGTGAGTCACTGCATATGCAGCGTATGAGATTACACCAACTCTCGTGAATTTGAACAATTTACAAATAGAATTTGGGCACCTCAAACTATAACAGTCTACTAGCCTGAATGATAATATAAAAAGTTCATTTATTACCACTTTCTACTACTAAACAGTACTGTACTAATAGTCTACTGTCGACCAATAACACTAATAACACATTGAATATATGTACATTACTATAGACTGCACTGTATTCCTAAAATAAAGTAAGCTAAGTACTGTACTGTATCAATACCGTAAGTACTGATACCGATGAATAGTCAGTGTGTCAGTACTTACTGTACACTGTCCAAGATACTTTTTCTTTGGACTCGTAGCTTCCTGCGCATCTGCATAAGGTTTTACAAAACTTATTTCTTAATTTTTATTTTTTACTTAATAAATGTTTGTACATTGCACAGTCACTTATGGTAGAAAAATGATAAAATATATATTAAGTAGTTTAGTATATACCACAGAACAGTTCATTGTGGTTAATTTTATGCATTTATGATTTACTGTAATAGGATCTTAATGTTTGTTTACATTACTCTTGACTGTCAATAGCACCAGGAATGGTCTGAATTTGTGCATGTTATTTTATAATACATTTGTGTTATTTTTAAACATTGTTTATAATACATTTGTGTGCAGTACAATATCTACATATGTTTTATGCATTTATGACATACCTAAGTTTTTCTTAAGTTTTTTCAATATCAAATGTTCATAAATAGCCATTATATTTATTGAAAAAGGTCAGTTTAAAAGTAGACCCTGACTGTTCAAACCCATGTGGACCCAGACTGTTGAAACCCATGAGGACCCAGAATGGTCAAACCCATGAGGACCCAGAATGGTCAAACCCATGAGGACCCAGACTGTTCAAACTCTTGAGGAACCAGACTGGTCAAACCCATGCGGTTAAAAAGTCAGCTGTATGTTTTTGCTGTTTTTTATTACTAGGCATTACTGTATTGCATCTGATCTTAGACAGCTACTCTTCAGTGTAATTGTAATATATGAGTGTTGACTGAAACCTCAATAGGATGTTTTCTGAAATTTTAACCAATTCAGTAACATTTCTGATCAATACTATCCTTTTGGTTAAAGTATTTAATAAATAGTAACAATTGTTTTTCAAATATGATTATCTCCATTCTTCATTATTGCATCAACTGTAATGATCATGGTAATTATTTAAATGCTAGCATGATAAAAAATTATTATCGTGACAACCCTAGTATGCAGTTACACTAAAAAATATTCCATCCATCTTCTGAAATCACTGAATTCCAACTGGGGTCACGGGGGGGCGGG